>OMNV01009220.1:86144-134501 GCA_900303265.1 Brotula barbata | reverse complement strand
GAGACAGGACCTGTCACCGTGTGTGTGTGTGTGTGTGTGTGTGTGTGTGTGTGTATGTGTCTGTGTGTGTGAGAGAGAGAGAGAGTGAGTGTGTATTTGTAGTTTCAGCCAGAAAGACTTTGATAAGTGTCTGCAAGCGTCAGGCTCTCAGGACTGTAAGGACCTGATTGAAAGCAACCTCAAAGGTCAAAGTCGAGAATTAGATCAAAGCGCTAAGAAGTATCTGTGTAGTGATTGAGGTTTGCCCATAAAGATGTGCCTGAAAATACACACACACACACACACACACACACACACACCCACAGACTACACATTTCAGGGATCAATAGAGTCAGGGACAATGCTGTAATTCAGTGTAACAATAATGAATGTTCCAATTAAGCTGTACTCATCAACACATCCCCACACTGGAGCATTTACAATAGAGCGGAGCGTGTGTGCGTGCGCGCGATCGCCGCCAACATGTGTTTACGTGCGTTGGTGTGAATATGATTCTGTAAGCGGTTCAGTTTGTGTGTGAGACATTTCTATCGTAGCATCTATCTTCATCTTGCCTGCACTCCACGACTCCAGTGTGTTACCTGGCTGTGCTGTGCTGTCCCTAGGGGCGGCCATGGGACATTGCTGCTCACGGAGCGGCCGTCTGTGGCGCAGAGTAATAAAATTGAGCTCAATATCTAAGAAATAATTACGCTTAAATATTGAACTGCTTAATTATTGTGAATGTCCACTTATTTGTGGGAAACTGTCACATGAATTAAACTTTACTCCACTTAGTGCCATTTGTTTCAATGTTCATTTAATTGCAGAATAATTGCAAAAATGACATTAACATTTAAAACATTTGAAATACTTTTTGTGAAACATCTGTGAAAGTCAAAATGACATTGTTTAACATTTATTTTATTACAATGTTGCAGTGTTTATCAGCAAAGGTAAATGTCACAAACTAATGGCATTTCCGATTATAACATTTTGGTCATGTGACATCCCCAGTAAGGAGGAAAATGTGCTATTTTTACTGCAGTGCTACCAAATAGAAGCAAGAAAAGGAGCAGTTAATTAAACCTTGATGCTTTATACTTGATGCTTCAGTGACACTGAGCATCTTTCCATTTATCAGCCCACCTCTTCAGTCATTTTTTGACTTTGCCTCACAAGGTCTGCTGTATGTGAACGAATTTTTGGGTTGACATTTTGAAAAATTGTGCCATGGGAGGTGTTGAATGTTTATGCTTCTTGTTGAGAATGAATATGTTGTCCCTGTCGCCATAGCTATGCCTCTGGCACCCAGACAGCCCTCGGGTGATTGTGACATTCCTGCTGTATATGCCACCGTCTGCTCAAAAGATCACGGGAGAGATGAAGGTTCCCTAAACGTTTTAGAAGTGCACGGCTGGTTTGTTACCTTCTAATATAAGCCTTGTCTCTTTCACAAAAGATAGAGTTGCACAACATGGTCACCTGTTCCTATTTTCACCTTATCCTGGGGTGCATGAAGCTTCCTCTGTGCCTCAGCGTGTTTCTCCTTGCAAAGATGGCCGCTAGCAGCCGTAGCATTCCCCGTAGTTTCAGTCAGGTCACGAGGCTAGGTGGCACTTTTCAGAGCTCGGACGATCCATCTTCTCATTCAGTACTAATTTAGCTGAAGCAGACATTTAACCATAACCAGTGACTTTTAAGTTGTGTATAAACTGGAGTCATGAGGACTAATGTGACAATAGATGGCAACATTCAAATGAAGTGATACGCAATTCACAACATGCAGCGTCTCATCTCGCAATGAGCAATTAAACAGTTGCGCAGTATTGGAACACTTTTTTGTGTATTTTGCAGTACAATACATTATGCTTGTCAGACAACCACTGAGGGCTTTCAACATTCAGTGGATACAAATGCATTATTCATCATACATTATCATCAATGTTTTGTGAGTTGCTGTGCATCAGTAAATGCAGTGGTACTTTAGGCACATTCATGAGGAAATACGTACACACTCTGATTCTTTATGTGTATGCCTGTAGATGTCACCAAATGTTTCCAGGTTTTAAGGTCATTGCCCAACAATACCTTTAGGTTTAGCCCCGGAAAACCGCGTTTTCTGAGCTTCAGATGTTGCGTCGTTAATTGACTTTGATTTGTTCTAATGGCAGACATCTCATTTTTGTGTAGCCCCTCGCTTGTTATTTAGATGGGCAACTCCCCCTTGCTTTCAACGTTTTAATACGCTTGTAAAAAATACAAAAAAGAAGTACAACTTCAGCAGCGTCCACATTTTGTTTCTGGCATTCCAGAGCAATTTTAATATGCACAAAGCTCCTGAGGCAGTAGCTGCTCTCTGCTGAGAGAAAACTGCAGAGCCCCAGCTAGGGAGAGACTGCAGAGCAGAGAGGCCTTACTGCCAGACCCCCTGCTGATTAGTCTGATTAATTAGACTCAGAGTTTATGGAAGTGATTTTTTGAGTTTGAATGCAGAGGGCTCTGTAAGGGTAGCAGCTGGTGCGGTATTTGTGCGTTCAGCGCGCGTGTTTGCTTTGCTTGCTTTGCTTGCTCTCTTTGAATAAACTCCACAGTTTGCTCCTCTTTTACTCGTACAAGCCCTGTGTTACCAACGTGGCCACGTGCATTAAACAGAAACACTAAATGTAGGAACAAACATGCAGCACAGGCCATCATGCGTTGATTTGTTAAACGTCCCAGTTATTGGACAGATCAGAGTTTCTCCAGTTTTTTCTTTTTGATGGATTGTGCGTCATAAATACTCGGTGAATCCTCCACCTCGCAGTCGGAACCTTTGTGCAAGCTGTGCAGTGTGTGTCAGCCTAAGTTAGATATGCCAGCACCATGGCCCCTTCTGTCAAAATTATCATACACACACTGCAACACAAGAGTAGTGCGTGTAATACATTTGTGTGTGAGCGAGACTATTCTGTGTTCATTTATCAAGTTCGTTTATCAAGTTTGTTTTTCAAGCGTGTGGATAAGCCTTTCAGGCTAACTGGCAGATGGGCTGCTTGTGAAATTACTTTTTATTCAATTTTCCAAATTTCTTCTCCTCACTCCCCAATAATCACACACATTCCACCATATCTTGTGGCACATTTTCACAAGGGCACGACCAATATAACGGTCTGCCAGTTTTATTAGCCGATATGGGCACATGACCCACATATGTGTATCGGTGTGTATGTTCACCGATATGCACTGATATTACCCAGCTGTTCATTTATGTGCACAACAACACATTATCACATTTTTTGCTGTTGGGCAGCAGAATGCATTTGCGCTTTATACCAGCTCAAACAACGTCCAAACGCAAATCAATGATTTTGTCTTATTTTCTCTGCTACTTAATGAACGCTGTATTCAGATACGCCTTACGTGTGCTGGTTTGCATCATGTGAGCACTCTGTGGCGAGCGTCTGTTTTGTCGTTGTTCCGCTTACGGCACCGTGCGGGCGTTCTGGTGATGTCAGACGCCACCGCCTCGTCCCACGCCTGCTTCACCTCGGCGAGCTTATGAAAATAATACGGTTAGAAATTAAAATAGCCTTTTTGTTTACCGAACAATTTGCGTATACAAATCGCGCCGTATTTTTGTGGATATGACTTTACCCAAATTTAAAATGGAAACATTTATATGTTTGTGGATTGCGTTGTGGACTGTCTTCTGTGGGTTACACCTCATAAAAAGTCCAATAAAATCGTCTATACCTCCGGTGGCTGAGAGCCGCAGCCCGAAGATGATTTGCTGGTGTGCTTTCATTTCACCCACGAGCAAATCTGCTCGGTCGGTAGAGAATCTCTCCGCCCTGTTACACCAAGTCTAGTTTCCGACATCTAAGCGGCAATGAAGCACGTTCAAGCGCACTTGGCTTTTAAAGGCAAAGGCGGGATGACGCTTTGATTGGTTGAATTTATGTCTGGCCCAAAACACAGCTATGATTAATTACGAGCCTAAATTCTACCACTTTGCGCCGGTGCCTCACTGGGCACTGAGACTAAGAGCCGACTAAATCGCAACATGGACTTGGCCACACCCCAAAGCACCGGGCGCTGTCATGCGCCAGACCGTGCACCATAGTAAGCCATAGATTGTGTAAGTAGGGCTCATTATCTTTCCAATGCACTCACACTCATTACTCTCTCTCTCTCTCTCACACACACACCACTTTTACTCTCTCTCTTTTCTGTTCGATCAATCTCTCCTCTGTCTCTCCCTGTCTTTCTTTAACGGCATCGAACAGCAGTGCTGACGGCAGAAAAGCATTCTTAGTGAATTGGTGTGTCGCTGTGTCTGTCCCATTATCTATTCATGAGCTCACCTAGCTCAGGTCTGTATACCTGAGATCAGGGCCGGTGTTGTTGCGACCAGCTGAATGTGGATTAATGAGAGTGTCACATTTAATACAAGCCTGTGATGTCACCAAGAGAGAGGGGGGGAGATAGGTGGAATGCTTGTTTATCTCATCAACAGGCAAAAAGGGAAAGCAGGTCTTGACCTACAGCAATTTGTTTTGCACTGCTGAAATAGAAAATAGATTAGCTCTGCGTGCATATGCCTGTTAGTGCCATTTCATCCCTCACTGTGTCCACATGAATGTGCATGTGTGCCTGTGCACTTGTTGATTCTTTTTTGGTGTGTGCCTGAGCCCCCGTGCCAGTTTCTCTGTGCTCACCCTTTGTCATCTTAACCATAAAGGCTGATATAAATAATGAAAGGAAAGAAATCAAAAAGATGGAGAGATTGAAATGAAGGAGTGAACAAGTAAAAGTGCTGACTGCTGGGGCGGTGATGGAATGCTTCATCATCGGCTGCAACGTTAAATGACAGCGTGGGGACAGCAAGCAGCATGCTCGGGTAGAGAGGGAGAGGGAAGAAGGAGGGTTATGGGTCATGGAGTTCTCTGAAAGGGAAGGACTACGGGACAAGTGAGAGGGCGTGCATTTGAGCGAGAGAGGGGAGTGTGAAAATAGAATTGCGGTATATACAGTCATCCGAAATCACTTTTCCTCCTAATCTCTTATTCAACTGATCGGGAAACAAGGAATACCACTGACTCTTCGCTCTGCCACTCTCCCACGCTCTCACAGCAACGATCAATCCACGGCATACTACGAACGCACAAGCTCATATACCGCTACACCATATCATACCAAACACTATTTTTCCGTCTCCGCTCAGATATACAGAAGCATGTGCACACAAATATGCTTGACAGACACACAAACACTCCGAAACAGACAAAGACACACACCTCACCACACCACATTGACTCACAAATACCAAGAAGACCCAGGAGATGAAACTCTCAACTTAAAATTCCTGCCTTGCTTTAAAGTTTTCAGCCAATCTCTGTTCTTGTTCTCTACCCATAGTGAATGTGGTGTGTGTGTGTGTGTGTGTGTGTGTGTGTGTGTTTTTGCCATAGAGGTGTGATATCGGCTTTTTTGCCTCCAACAACACTCTCTCGCTCTCTCCGTTGGCCATTTAGCATGCTGACCCTGTCCTTTAGGTGTTTGTGTCTGTACTTCAGGTTAGCAAATTTGCACTTCAACCTGTGTGTTGACTTACCTGTTCTCACAGGTTAATGAGTCAGGGCTTTTTTATGACAACTGATGCCAGAATGGTCAGAGGTTCCTCATTACCATCCGTGGTGTTGAAACTCGCAATTAATAAAGAGAGGACTTGACAGTGGCTATAGTTCATTTAAAAGGAAGGCAAAGAAGAAAGAAAGAAAGAAGAAAGAAATGTGCCCACCTTCTTAATCATATTAGGATTTAGCGGGGAAATTCCTTCGGTTCATTTTACAAATGCTGAGTTTAGATATACAGTATGTCTCTGACAGCGAAGGAAGGATTGAAAGTAAATAGACTGTATTTCTATAGTGCCTTTCTTGAAAGTGCTTTACAAGGTTTGCCTCTCATTCACCCATACATACACACATTCACACGCCGACAGCTAAGGTAACCACGCAAGGCCCACTTGCTTGTCGGGAGCAATTTGGGCTGAGGGTTTTGCTCAGAGACCTTCGACATGGACAAGCCGGGGATCTAACCAACAACCCATCGATCACTAGGCAATCACCCTTGCCCCCTAAGCCAGGCCGACAAGACAAAAGAGTTGACAATTCTGAAACAATGAAGTCTGAAAAGTCGAAGTAGATGTTAAATGCTTATGCTGGTCATAATAAGCATTTAATAAAAGATTGAGGAAAATGACCCAACATACATAAATGTTGAGGGATGATAAACATTTCTAATATGCTTCAATGTATTTAAAAGTATTTAATATTGTTACAGATGGGGCAGGTGCTATATGTTTTGGCTTCAGTCTGTCATATAATTTCTTTTGCTTTTGTTTGTTCATGTTATTTGATCGTTGGATGTATTATTTATAAAAAAGGACATTTTGTGTTAGTATTATGTTTTGTGGCTGACTGAAATAATATATGAAAATGAAATAAGTAAAATATTGAAATGATAGGTCCTGTATTCAAACATTTTAAGCTCTTCAGCTTGCTCGTTATAATTTTTTTGACTTTTATGCTTTGAATTCTCGTGCTTTTAAACCACTTAATTTCTAATCTGTAATTTTTATGTGTTTGTTCCTTTGTAAAGCACTCTCAATAACCTTTTTATCTGACTGGGTTATATAAATAAACTCACCTTGCCTCACTGGCCTCTCAACAGTGATGCAACCAATTATGGCCAGGAGGAGGTATTAGAAGTAGAAGAGATAAAAGACAAAAGTTCACCTTTGGAGCGCAACACAAAGAACACCAATAGAGCCCAAACCATCACATGTTCAGCCTGTCAAGTCCCCGACCCACCTCCTCATAAGCACGTTCAGTTTGTAGACAAAACGTTATCCTTATGTATTCAAATGCCTCAGCATGCAAAATTTGCTGGCTCTCCACAGAAGTTTGAAGTGAAATCAAACTTTCAAATATTTTTGAATTTGAATTAGTTTTCTTGTCGGTCTGAATTTTGTACCTGATGAGTACTTTTTTGTGTGCATATTTCTGATTTTTCTCTTGAGCCCACAGTCTGTATTGGGTTATGTCTTGTCTTGTTTGGGTGCCATTTTATGAACATCAGTACTTTTGCCTGCGTAATACCAGATAACCAGCATCAACACGGGCTGGCAGATGGGCTGTGTGGTTTTTGTTGTAGAAACTATTTTCTCCATCCAAATTCAATGGGAAAAAACAGAGAACGTAATGACTGACTCAGACACCTCTGTGCTTGTTAAACTGTCACAACTGTTGGTACGGGCTTGAATGACACCAGCATACCTGCAAAAACAAACAAACAGCTCAGCTCAGATTATTTGTGACGGCAAGATGATTAAAAGTTTTCACACAACCATCTTCGAGGCCTATCCTCTCATTTTCCTGTAAGTCATCTGAGAATATTACATTTTTGATGCTCTGAGAAATCAAGAAATGATAAACAAACATTGTATCTATACCTAACACCTTTTTTCTGCATGTGCTGTCGTAATCATTATTACCTAAGTTGTTTGTTTTGACCATTTATGAACACTTATGTTTGTGATTATATACATATGTGTATGAAAGTGGAAGTAAACAGTCTTAAAAGAGAGACGTAGGGTCGAGTGAAGGATATTTCAGCAGTGTTATTGAATATTCATTGCGAGTGTGTAAGAGGAACATTTACTGATACACTGTCTACCCTTGACATGGTTTTTTCTTCCTTCTTTCTAAGTGATCCACCTTTCAGAGCTGTTCTTGGTGGGTGCGTGTGGTATATTTTGCAGTTAGTGGCAGATATTATCATGGGATGTAAGGAGGTATTCCATACATGTGTATACACACACACACACTTACATTGAAGCAGCCACGTGCTCATTATGCGCACACAACCACACAAAGCCGTATACTTAAATGTTCACCTTATAATGATTGAAAATATGTTGATCAAATCAAAGAGGCAGAGTCAGTAAATGAGTTAGTGAGACTGCTCAAGGACATAACACACGCTCCTTTTAAATAGAGTGAAGCTTCAAGGGGTAGAGTTAAAGAGGTAAATATACGGTGAGGATGGTGGAGAGATAAGATTTGATCAAATATTTCATAGAAATGGAGCAGTGAAGACTGGCACGAGGTTCAGACTGGATAGCTGGATGGACGCTGGAGATTTTTGTCTGGATCTTGAAGTTTATTTGGCACCAACACAATCAGAGTAAAGCATAAGTTACAGAGCAGCAGTACTGATGTTTGTGTTTCCCTGCCTGGTTTTAGCCACAGGCAACAAGTATATGTTCACTTAGTGGGTGAAGTCTTAACATTCATGACTTTAGAGTAAGTCTTTTATGTTTTACAAAATACATGGAATTACACATCCTGTTTTTGAATCAATTTTCTTATATGCTCAGATGTATTTATTTAGTTATATATTATGTTTTGTAATTTAGTTGTATCTTTCAAATAAAGATTGCCCTACATTTTACATTAAGATAAGATAAGATAATCCTTTATTGTCCCACAATGGGGAAATTTACAGTGTTACAGCAGCAAAGGGGATAGCAGAGTAGTAAGGAGACATCTATTGAAAAAAAACGAGACACGGTGAGGTGAGCAGGGGCTGTAGCAACAGGCTGCCACTCGAGTGGCAGCCCCCATCAAAGTTACATCTTAAGTTAAGTTAAATCTTTCCTTTCCTTTTGTCCGATTTGCCATTTTCCTGTGGGATCTAGTCATAATTCTTATATTTTCCAAAATTGTTTTTTCAATCAATCAGAGGCATTAGAAAACTTTTCTGGAGAGTTCTGACTGTGGGCACCACCAGCACATTTCTCCAGCAGATTTTTATCACCTGAACATATATGAGAATTGTTGTACTCCATTAATTGAATTACAAACAAGCTTTAAAGTTAGTTTTTGAAGTATTTTAAAATCAGCTCTGTGACTGGTTGGGAGCTCTATGCAAGGACTTTAGAATTTGGGTAATGTGATCTTTTCTTTTGTTTCTTGCAACCATTCTAGCAGCTGCATTTTGAATACGATGAAGTTGTTTGATGATATTTTTGGGGAGGCCTGCCTTAAAACCTTTGCAGTAGTAAACGATACTGAAGATAAAAGAATGAATCTGTTTTTGTGTCGTGTTTCGAGATAAAGCCTCTGAATTTGGCCATTTGTCGGGCTGATAAGGGTTATTTAGTTATATCTTGAACATGGCAGAGAAATCAATTTCACAATTAATGGAAATTGCAGGTTTTTTTGGGTTTGGGTTTTCCGGAGTCAAGGTGAGCAGAAACCTCCAGCCTCGTGGCTTTTCTACCGACTGGATTTACCTCGGTTTTGTCTTTATTCAAATGAAGGTGTTAATTTGGACAATGCATTGAGAAAGGGACTTCAGGGGAGCGTGATTCTTTGGTGAAAGACCAAAATTTAATTTGAGTGCTGTCAGCATTTTTATAGCCCTATTCACATGAGGCTAGTATTACCTGGGGACCCTAATGTGATATAGAAATTACACCCCCCACCCTACGTATTTTACTCAAATTTACTGACATTATCCCCCGGATATGGTGTCAAGGTGCTGCGTAACAATCGATCAAAAAATAAGGTTAGAGTTTGCTCGAGGCTTTACGACTCGTTTGAAAAAACAGAGAAAAAGAAGCTAGAGAGAGTGGTGGTCGGGCGAGCTAGAGAGTGAATGAAAAGAGGGACCCTTGTTAGAACGAATGCATTAGAGTGAATGAAAGCGCGATGACCCTCCCAAATTTGCACCCAAAATGCTGTCAAAAAATTAAGTTATAATTTCCACTGCAGCCTGCGTAGTTCATGACTGCTGAAGAAGCGAAAGAGTGAGAAAAAGACACACCTTGCAAAAAATAAAAACGGTCTGCTGCCTTGCTCAAGGGCAATGGCAGGAGTAAGTAGCCTGACGTGGGTTGTGTGTGGGGAAAACTGGAGCACCATGGGTGGAAACCCACAAAGACACGGGGAGAAGATGCAAACTCCATACAGAAAGGTGTGGCGGTCGACCCCAGGACTCGAACCCTCGGCCCTCTTTAAGTCACCGTGCTGCCCATATATACACATACAGTTTGAATAATAGAGGACCCATAATAATACTCTGAGGGATACCTGAGGACCTGGGTGTTTGAGTAGAGATAGAGTTTCCAACTGTAACGAAACATTCCCTCCCAACTGTGATTTGAGCCACTTAATGACTGGCCTACCATTGGACAGACCAGAAAATCTTTAGAAAATGTCAGTAAAAGGTCTTTCATTACAGAAACATTGATTGCAGTGGCTCATCTCGTATCGCCCCGGCAAATGGTGAAGATATCCGCAGACTGGACCTATTACAGCCAAGTGATTGTCCCGAAGGCTTTTGGCAGCTTCCCAAATCTGTCGGTTGTTTTCGATGATGTTTCATCTGTCTGACTTTCCTTCTTGTTTGTCTGTCTCACTTCACCATGAAAGTTTTCTATCGAACAAAAAACTCCATTATTTCGGAAAAATCGAAAAAACCATGGAAAAGCGAGGATGTTCCTTTGGATGAATCAGACCAGACATATTGCTTTTTTCAGGAGGAGCCCATGGAAAGTGCCAGGCCATGACAAAACCAAGAGTTGCGGAAATCTCAGTGATTAGTTGAGTTGATATATAAGTAGGTTTATCTGCCGGCAAGTACCTTTCCAGTCGTCAGAGGACACAGGTAAACACATACGTACATTCAAACATACATCGACTGGCTTTATTCCATCCCATATGGTCAGTTTGCCGCTTACCTCCATCAATGGTTATTTTTTGTGAATAAAATTCAATAGAAATCTTTTTATTTTTTTAAATTCTATAATTCTAGTAAGTAAGTACCCAGTTCCTTTCATGGATAAGCATACTGTATTGCTTGTTGTTACACCATCCACCCTGCGTAGTCAAAAGACCCATTTCAGTTGAATTTAAATTGTAGAAGGTAGATCTGAGATAGGTAATTGTTTAGTATGGAATCATGTAAATTACTCTTTTTTTTTTTTTTTTGATCACGGTTACTTCAGCTTTATGCAACTGCAGTCATAGTGTATGCGTCAAACAGCATTGTTACATTCATTATTTAAAGCACATCTGTTGCTGTAAAACTGGAAACTATTTTTAAAACGTTAGTAGGCACACAATCTAAGCAACAGACGGATGAGTTGAGATGTTCCACTGTGTTTCCCTCGACTTTTGATCACATTTTTAATCCTATCAGTTTTAACTTTGTGAAAAGATCCAATCCCATTGCACTTATCAGTTGAGTTCATGTGTCAACTGTACGGGGGTGTTAAAAAAAAAAACTTCTTAGCTGTCACAAATAGCATGTAAGTGTTGTTTATACTGATAATGTCAGACAAAATGATTGCCTAGGTTTGCAAGTTTCATTTTTGTAAGTGTGAAGCATCATTTTGTCGACATCACATCGTTATTCTCACCAGGGGCATCTTCATCAGTGATTACTGAAACACAGATGCAGCACTGGAGAGGCAAAGGTTGACGCTATACGATCACCTCTTTGCAAAACCCCGACTTTCAACGTATACAACACAGTGACATAAGAAAGAGCAGAAAAAGTTGAGGGCTCCGTGCTATTGTTATCAGTTCATATGTTTGCTCCGACTTACAGACCTTGATTGTGCATTTGAAACTTGATTTACTCAGGCTTGTAAAGTCCGTTATAGTCCGTGTAAGCCATCTCTGCATGCATTTACTGACCTGATGGACGCTCCTCCATTACAATTAGGCCATTTATCATGTGTAGTTGTGGAAAGTGGCCACGTACACATGTAGCTTGTGTTTTTCTCTTACTAACAGTTCAGACATAATAATAATAATATAATAATAAAATAATAATTGGAGTATAAATGAGTGAAAGACCAGGCTGAAGGATAATTACTGTGTGTAGAGCGAAACACAGATGTGATGCTGCTACTCTGAATGCTCCCCTTTCCCCCACCCGAGTCTGCCTTTTGGTATGTTTGCCTTCTTTGTTGTTCCTCAACCTTACTTGTCACCCTTCTTCTTTCCTCAGACAACCTTGTCCCTCTCCCATGTCCTCCTCCTGCTCCCTCCCTTCTTTACCCCTGTCTGGTCTGCCGAGCTGTCACGGTGATATCCCTGGTGCTGTGGTTTTGATCTCAGCTTTCAATAATGAATGAAAGGCTCCAATTCGTCAATCACTTCAAAACCGTGTAGCACACTATGCCCAAGGTCAGAACAGTGGCAGCTGTCTTGGTGGATGATGGCTAGTATAGTGTGCGGAAAGTGTTTGGGTGCACACACACACACACACACACACACACTCCTATTTAGCAAAAGGACAGGCAAACAGAAAATAGAAGAAAATGAGAAAGAGAAAGACATAGAGCTCCCTGAAGACCTGAGCTAATAGATCCTCCACTAAAGACGGGGCATAGGGTGAGGAGACAAATGGATAATAAAACAATAGGACAATTAAAGCAGGCGAGGAGAGAGGAAGGAGCAGAATGGACAGAGATTAAATGATGGTCTCTTTCTGAATGAGAGTTTCAGATAGATTTCACACATTATTGTCTCTCACTCCTATTCTTTATTGTCTGTGTACAATGGATGCTCGTGTGTGGAAGGTATACTCTATGAGGACAGTATAAGGCAGATGGAAAGATGTATGATGTCAGGTTTGCACTGAGTGTCAGAATCAGTGCAGATGTGTTCAGTGTGTATTTGAAATGTGTCTGTGAAGCCCAGTGGATGTGTAGTTTGTTATGGTGGTCGTGCCCAATTATCATTACCGCCATGCAGGGGTGTTGCACTCTCCTCTCCCTGCTTTCCTCCTCTGCCTTGGTTGTCCTTTTTCATTTCAGTCCTTTCTGTCCATAAAGGATTAATCCTGTGTGTGTGTGTGTGTGTGTGTGTGTGAGGGAGTGGAACTCTGCAGGCATCAAACAAAGCACGGACTAAAGCAAGAGTAAATTATTGGTTTTTGAGTGTGTCATTCAAGCATTGAGGCATGTTCACAGATTGTGTGTGCACATTTTTTTTCCCAGAAAAACTGGAGGCTGTCATCTCATTGTGTGTGTTCTGGTGGTGGGGGGTATTTACTTACCCATTCACTCCCTCTTTTCTCCTGTCTGCATATCACTAGATAGGAGCTGACAGTTGTTTGTGTATCCATATGTGTGTGTGTCCCAGCAGATGTGCCCTGTAGTGTTACCCACATCTTAAATGTCACTGATCACTGTCTCTTCCACCTGATTACCCTCCCATCCAAGATCTCCCTCCTCCCACATGTCTCCCATACCTCCACACCCGTCTCCCCTTTCCTTCCTCTCCCTATGCCTGGTGCGTTACACCCCTTTGTGCGTTTGCCAGGCATCTGCATCCACATATATAACATTATATGTTTATTTAATGTGGGAGAGGGAGAGACGAGAGAGGAACCGATTGTGAGAGGGCTGCTGGAACAACACTGAAACAGCATGATTAGCAACACACACACCCTTCCAATACCACAGTAGCATTTGGTATAAAATATCTTAAGCTAATCCACAACATAATGGAAACTTCAACTATAACCTCAGCACACATTTGATAAAATAAAGGATATACGCTGTACACACACGCACACACCAGAAGCAAAGGGCAAAAACTCTAATTAGGGGCCAAAAGTGCATGACTGACTGTAGTGAATGACTATAGGATAATAAATCATTACAAATACACTCATAATTATAATGTATTGTTGTCAATGACCAATAAAACACAGATGAAATGTGGCTCCTTTTGAATTGCAAATTATATTTTGGAGGACATGACGAGCTTGTCCCTGTACTTGTAAACAAAGCAGAAATGAACTTGCTTTCCATCAGTAGGGTTATTAAGTTGTCTCGTCCTGGTGTATAAAAAGCCTTTATTTGATTTGAAAACAATGCGCCCAGTATGCTGTAAAGCTTGATGCCATTTTAATTGCCCTAAAAATCGTATTTATTCTGGACGCTTTACTGGTATTTAAAATAAAAAAATGGATTATCTTATGGTTTTAGGGGTTCATTTCTCATCTGTCTGCTGATGAGTCGCTCTTGTGATTAGTGAAGATGTTAAATTTTGTATTTCACAAAGTGCCCCCAAATTTCGGTCACTGTGAGCCAAAGTTATTCCATAAAAATTAGATCAGGTTCACTTAATAATCTGGAGTGGACTGCTTACCTCATCTTGTATGCATTTGTATGCAAGCATTTTATTGTGTGTGTGTGTGTGCATCTGTGACAGTATTGGCAGCATGTCTCCAGGTTTGACATCCACCAATTGGGACGTCAGGATCAGTCCACCACCTGTCACCCTTCTCCGGTGAGCTGACAGTCAGAACCATGATTGGAGCATGTAGCAGTCTGCAGGAGGGAGAGGGTTAAAGAATCTGCCAACGCTACAAGATGCTTTAGTCCGTCCTTGAGGGTTCTGATAGTTTAACAGTTCACATTGCTGGAAGCCTTGTAATCACTGATAAAATTCCAATTACCATGCACCTTTCTACCATACGTAACAACAGAGGAAGAAATGGAAGTTGGCATTTTACGGCCGTGTGCAGGAATCACTCCCGTTTTCTGTTCTTGGTCTCGTACTCGTGTATCTATAGCTTTGTACCAGGGCAGTTCAATCGTCAACGGGCTCACCAGTTTACTTAAGTTCAGTTCTCTTGGGTGCTGTTGGGATCAGTGGGTAAGCTGCAGCCTAGTGCATTAGAGCTGGGCCACTTTGATTTCAACATCATCAAAGGCAGCCAGCATTTACGTCTTAACTGTCATTTGCTTTGGTCAGTAGATCCCTTCGGTTAGACTCATGTATGCCCGTGAGTGCACGTGTGCACGTGTACGTGTGTTTTGAAAGAGATAGGGAAGAAAGAGGATATATATATATATATATATATTATATACATTGGTTGTGTTGTACTTATCAGCAGCTGTCTTAGACTATTCTTTCATTCAATTACATTGCTAACTGAATTATAATCATGTTTCTTTCCTTTCTTGATGGTAGCAACATGACAGACTCCCACCTCAATCCTCTGTAAACCTAATTAAGTGTTTTAAAAAGCCTGTTGAAACATGCACAAGCAGACTTATTAGATTAAAATGGAATAGAACTAATTTGCACCACATAATCAAATTGCTGTTACCGTGCAAGAGGAACTGCTTAACCAAGCAACTTTACCACTTATTCATACATAAATGACTTGACTTATTATACTGCTATATTTTTTTCCACTTAAACCCATGGAATGTTAACTCTTTGGACTATTTTCATAGATAAGTGTGGAATTGGGGTGTGTTCAGCATGAATAGATGATCATACAACATCAATGGGTGTGTTAAGGGCAGGTGTTGAAATCTCCAATTAAATACCCCGTTTTATCCTTCCTGAAAGCTCAGTCCAGGATGTTCTTTTTATTTCACATGTGTGCAATATTGACAGTGCCATCATGCAGGAATTTACACAAAAAATTTTGGTCTTTGTTACTCTTTAAAGTGGTCATGAAGCTGAGTGTCCACCAAATAAATTAAAAATAAAACAGTTAGTGGCTTTGTCTCAGTCTACCTTCCCAGAAAATATGACAAATGACTCTTTTTATAAATAACTATATTTCCGTTGTTTTTTGTCTTGATTTTCCGTGTTTTTGTATTAGTTAAACTGCAGCGATGAAGTGCTTTTTAGGAGTGAGTGATTCTAATTCTGACCTGATACACACGAGCACACCCACCTTATAATTAAGCACGGATGGCACAGTTCAGCTTCCTGTCTTGCCCAGGTCACTGGTCATGAATGCATGCATTGCACAGAGTTCCTCCTGCATCTGCAGATCTAAGGTTCATGGGCCAAGCATTTTCTTGACAGCCTAAGCTGAATTACACCTTTTTGCACATGTGGAGTATAATTAAGGGAAGCAGTTTATTTCTACATGCCGTGGCCCACTTCCCTTAAGGCAGTGGTTCTCAATCCGGAGTATCGCAGGACTGCACATTTTGCATCTCAAATTAACTAAAATAGGTGCGTCCACTTAGTTTGGTTCCTCGCAGAAATGGCTCGGCAGAATGCATTTACGAATGCTATGCTGTGGAGGATCTACGATTCAGAACTACTGCCATAAGGGAATGCTTTGCACCACATCACACCACAGCTGTTGCAAAAATCTCACTGCTCTTATATCCACTGTAAAAATGCAGAGAGAACGAGGTGAAGAATAAAGGAGAGGGGATTAGCTCACGGTGCAGCCCTGAAGCAATGACCCTGCTTCTCTTATCCTCCATGCACTCATTCTGCTCTCCTCCCTCTCCGCTCCATGACAGTGCTTATCTCCCTAGCAAATTGAATTCCTCCCTAGAATCAGCCTATAAGTAGCTTCATGAGACTGACTCAACAGCAGAGATACACTTCTACAGTTCGAGTTGGTGTTTACATAAACAAATGTGTGCATCTTCCTGCTGGCTCTCCTGTCACTGTTGGAGGCCAGGCTCTCTCTCCTCCCAAGGAGACCACAATTGAGACCCTCAGATTCAGCACTCCGAGACAGGGATCCATGGGGGAGCACATGAAATGGAGGCAGGAAGAGAGAGTGAGAAAGAAAAAGTCAGGGTGGGGTGGGGTGGTCTTGACAGCAAACAAATTGTCTGATTTACAGATTCTGGGAAAGAAAGATGGGTAGGAAAGGAGAAAACTGTCAGAAAAAGAAAGCGACATCTTGACATGCAGACAGTGATGGACAGTGAGAGCGGCTCGTGTTTATCTCGGAAATGCTGTCTTCTTCCATCTCTATTTCTCTCTTTTGCTCTCTTTCCTTAACTCATAATGGAATGGAAAGTAGCAGATAATTGGAATAGACAGACGGGGGTTAACACATCATTCTGTTTGTACAGTATCTACTGTATACAAATCAGGCGCTCTGTAGGTTAGCTCTTAACGCGTATAAATGCAAGCACATATACAGGCGGTAGTGAGTTGTAGTTCTGGGCAATTATGCAACATTGGGGTCTGCATTGCGAAACATTTCCCGTAGAAATGGAATAATTGCAAACAATCCCATGTACGCACTTCCTCACCCCCTCTCTCTTTCTCTCTGTCTGTCTCTGTCAAACATAGACACACCTCTCCCTCACACACAGACTGCAGAAATCCATCTTAGATCGAACATTTCCCTCTTCTGCATGGAGTTGGCAGCTATCAATCTGGGAGAGAGAAAGAGAGCGAAAGAGCGGGACTGTAGAAAGGGTAGAAAGAAAGGAGAGACATATGATGGCCCTGAGACACCCATAGGAGACATGGAGTCGGGAAGAAAATGTGAACGATGGAGATGGGCTGAGGGAAGGTGAAGGAATGTCAGAACAGTGAGAGGTGAAATGGGATGGAGGACAGAAAATTGAGGTGACTGGAGAAGGAGAGAGCGAATGTGAAGCTCTTCCGTAGAATTATGGACCTGTCCATACATACGGTAGCAAGCAGAGCAACCTACACCCGCAGACGGTGTCGGTGTCTGTGCGTGCGTGTCTGTGTGCCCGTAGATGGTTGACTGGGCAGATAAATCTCATTTTCTACACCCCCCAAACCTTTCCACCCTACAGCCCATCATCAGAAACACTGCTTTTTGTCGAGGGAAGGTGGTCTCAAAACACGGTGTACGTATAAGCCCCGCAGACAAGTCACTCCTGACTGATGCCTTTGTGCTGTTTGGTTGTGTGCCAGGTTTGAACACCTGTGCCAAGAGTTAGACTGAATAGTATTGTTTACCCAGCAGTGCAGCTGAGCCATTCAGCAGTGTGCTCTTTAAGGCCGGAGTCTTTCATTTTAACCGCTTCCCAATATTATTCAGTATTCGTCTTGTACTTCAAAAGACAATGCAAACACAATTTTAGATGCATGTCAGTAGTATTAATAATTGACGATATACGTTAAATGAAAAATGCATTTCTGCAAAAAAAATTGTCTATCTTTATAATATTGTCATACATTATTGTATGCATTATTCATGTATATTAAGGAGACACTGAGGGGCAAGTGCGTCTGAAAGTTCCATTTTGTTTATTTTTCATTGGCGGTATATCTCTGTGTGAGGTTCGTCCAAATATTTCTTTGCATCTCACAGATTTTCCGTCTTCTCGGTGGGTATTTTTAGATCATATATTTTAGTTTTGGAACGCTGGAGCTGTAATTAAGTCATTTGAGACTGTATTTGGACACAGGAGATGTGCACAGCTCCATATGAGTGGAACTTTAATTTGCAGTCATGTTTTTAAATGTATGCAGAGGATTTTTGGCATTGAATATGCGGCTCGACCAGACTAGAGCCCAGACTTTGTTGATGCACAACAGACATTGCTTATAGTGGCATTTTAATGTCGCTTTGATGTCGAGATGTTTGCGGTTTTTACACCTGCGTGACATTTGCACATGCCATTATTATTACATAATTGATGCAAACTTCAAACATACGGGTTTGTCAGCTTTTGATGTCCTTGTGGCATGTACAGAATACAGTGGACTGTGTTTTTTTTGTCATTGTGGATGAATAAATGTCAATGTTATCCCGATGTCCAACCCAGATCAAATAACAAACACTAAAATCTTTTTCTCTGTGTTTCTGTTAGAGGTGGCCCCCTACCTGCAAGGGGGAGTAGTGGGGCAGCAGGTGGTGCTGGAGGGGAACAGACTGGTGCTGACCTGCCTGGCTGGAGGCAGCTGGCCCCTGCAGTATCGCTGGAAAGTCAACAACAGAAACATCACTGATTGGTCACCCCAGTACAGGTCAGTTATTACTGACTGCCTGTTATCCTCATAGGGCTACTCGTCTGCCTATCTATCCTACTGTCTTTACTTCCTTCCCTTCTTCTTCCGTCATTTCTTTGTTCAGTCAATTTGTCAGCATGCCATCTACTGCTTTTCTATCCTGTATGAAAAACAGCTGCTGCAGACGCTCTGCCTGTTGGTGATGAAGTGTGTTTAGAGAAGGTCAGAACATTTAGACAGCCCAGCCAAAGTGAGATTAATAATTGCATTAGCAACATAAATATGTATATGCTCTGGGGAAGGGAGAGAACATCAAATCAATACATGGGAACTTCTTTCTCTCTTTTTCTCTCTAGACCACTCTTATCTTTCTCCCCTCCCTCTGTGCCACTCTGTGTGTGTGGGTGTGTGTGTGTGTTGTTTTGTGATAGCCATACAGTCCTTCCCGACATAACTGCGGCTGTGAAACTAAATTGTTTTTCCACATCATTCAGGAAGAGAGAAAATCTTGGGAACACATCCACACAGAGGGAAAGAGGTTGAGCCAGCACGTTGCAGGCAGTCGCGTGAGCCAGAAGGCGTTGTGTAGCACTGGAGTGCTCCCAGTGTTCTGGCTGGTTTAGTTTGGCGAGGGCAGCGCTATGCTGAATTGGCAGGGTGCTTTGTGTGTGTGTATGAGAGAGAGAGCGAGAGAGAGAGGGACCATCTGCAGCAACTGGCCTGATTTTATTGTTACACATTGACAACCCTAATATTGGTTGTTTTTACTTGGCGTTGTTGGATATTACAATTATGTCCCAACTGACACAGGCCTTAACGGAATGCCTTCCCCGGTGCTTCGTACAGCTTGAACCAGGCTTGAAATATCCGACTGACGTATCCCAGCATCTAAACTTGAAATGAGTTCGACCAATTTGAGTCTGGACCGGCCGGACACGTAGCAGAGTTATCAGACTAACAAAACCTGACCGACAGGTAAAGACAACATTACTCACTGTTATTAGAGCATTTGTCATAATCAATAAAGAAAGCAAACTTAATACTTACATTATATCAATAAAATGCATGCATAAAATGACATACTTTTACTAATCTCACAAAAATTACTTCATTCTTCATTATCTACCATCAACATTCATTTTAACTGTTAAGTACATCTCTAAGGGTGAACAGAGTTTAGAGTGAAGGCTTCCGTGATTGTTGAAATCCACTCCAAAAATTTGGGGTCCTTGAAAATTTTCTGTTATATCTTCTTACTTCAACAATGATGACATAGACGACTACTAACCACTAATTTATTAACAGTAACTTAGCCACATGAGTACAGACATGAGTCAAAACCAAGACAAACTCTCATTGATGAATCTTCTTTTGTTTGAGGCTTGATGAATTGATAACTGATAGATAAGTTAATAAAAGGAAACCGTCATTGGATAATATTACACTCTCCTGGCGGGGTCACACAGAGCCAAGTGTTAAATCCTAAACCTGATGGTGTCTCACAATTTATAATCCAGCTAGCTATGAACAGTAGGTCCCATATGGTTTAGACAGAGATGTTAAGCTCTTGTCCCTGGAGACCCCCTTTATTTTTATTGCCGTTTATTAATCAGGGTTTGAACACTAACGGAAACCTTTCTGCATTTGAATTTACATGTTACTCTCTTTGTTTGTGTGGGTTTCCGTGCATATCCCAAGACTAGGGTGTTACGTGAATTTAAGAGCCCTAGTTAGACCTTGTACAGCACGCGGTCTGGTGCTCTGCAGCTCCCAGGGCTTTGGGGTGTGTCCAAGTCCATTTTGCTATTTAGACAAAGAAGAAGAAGAAAAGAGGCAATTAAATTATCTCCGTAGCGAAATTTATTTTCTACATTTAACCCATCCTCACTATGAGGAGCAGTGGGTAGCACTGAATTCCTTTTCTTTCTTTTTTATACCTTACGGTCAATTCGTTTATATTGTAATGGAGAGCAACGACAGCAGCTGAATCAAGCCTCCGTATCATATCCAACAATTCTACCTTCTCTTGTAGTGTAGGGTCATCACTTTCTTATGTCTCTTAGGAACACTTTCAGAAGCGCTAGAAGCAGTATGCTTTGGACCCATGATAAGAGTAGTAAGAGTTTATTAACTCTACGGTAAAAACAGTAGAGCTGCGCGACGTGCTTAAAAAGATGCACGAAATGCAAGACTCAGTGATCACTGCAAGAGCAATATGTATATGCATTTATACGCCTTTCTCTGTCTCTGCTGCGTCTGTGTATTCAAAAGTCCCAGTAGCAGTCTGGACTAGTCTGCAGGAAAGTAAGGCTGATATACTGAAGATGTCTGAAAGTCACAGTGAAATTGTTGTTGTCTGGAATCGTACAGGAAATAAGGTAGGGCTGAAACTGTGTCAGGAAAATCGACTGACTCGATACTCAATTATTGTATTGATTGAGATCTGTCGACATTGAACTTTGTGTTCATACCAATATAAAAGGAAAACAATGTCTGGATTTCAAAAATGAAGTGACAAGTAGATCATAAAAGCTCCTTAAAAATGGAATGGATTGGAATATACACACACACACACACTGTGCTACAATCGTATTAATGCCAAAGTATGCTTCATCTGACGCACCAATTTGAGGTGGACGAAAAGCCTGTGGCGCTGGTAGGGAGTGGTGTGTATTTGTATGTAATCTCAAAGGGGTTAACTGTCTCTTTGGGAGACGGGAGTAACTATGAACAGGAATTCTTTTTTGTTTGTTTTCCACCCTCTATAATTATAAACAGTCATCTTAGAGAGAACACTTTCAGTTTCAGTTTTGTCCACAGAGTGTAGACACTCTTTGAAAAAAACAGAGAGCTGGAGAGAGAAATGTAGCCCTGCCTTACTTTTGCACCTCACCAAAATTGTTAAATAGCTGTGAAGCCTGCGGATCTTGCAGAGGCAGTGAATTACAAATTATTGGACATGGATCAGACAGGGAACTGACCTTTGGAAGGTGGACTTCCACCTGCTTCCTCCTTCCGTACCAGAGTGTCACATGAAGTCTACTGGGCCTTCATTAGGGTTGATGAAATGTTTGCACTCCCATTGCAATATCGTAGGACGCAGCACGTTAAAATAAGTTTTTTACTGCAACACATGGTTCCAGACAATAAGAGGGTGCACACATACATGCATCAGTAATATTGCAAAGAAAAGCAAATTAGTAGTTTAGATATTGAGAGTATCCTATGTTGCGGGGTTAAGCCATAGAAAAATTTATAGCTTATGTATAGTTAATACAGGAAGGACTTAATTAAAAAAATATCATTTTGGATCACAGTCACAATATCACATTTAGATTATTTTCCCAAATCATTCAGCCCTAGCCTTCATCATGTGTCCAATATAAAAATCTGTTTTAGGATAGGAGCTGGTGTGTAATGTGTCATTCCCAATTCATTTGGCATAGCTTTTGTGCGTCCTCGTGTACATGGTGTGTGTTTGTCGGGAGGTTGTGTGTGTTGGCAGCAAATGCTAATAGCCTGGGAGTTAAATACTTGGCTGTCCTGGTAATCATAGTGAGCCTCTAATGTTGTCCAGCTTTGGCTGTGTGTATCAGGTGTGTCTTTGTGTGTTTTTTTTTTTGTGTGTATATATGCATTTGTGCATGTCCAGCACGGAACCAACCCAAATACTATGCCAACCTTCCCATTAGTGAAGCACAGTCCATTAAAATCCCATTAACAACCACTCTCCAAGCACACACACACGCAAGCACACAGACACACACACACACACACACACACACAACCATTCCATTCTCAGATCAAGGTCAGAGAAATTATAAGAAGAGCACACAATCACTGTACAGATGGACACGTTTCTTTCGTCTTTCCTTTCAGTCTACAATTCTTCTTTTCTACACCCCCGTACTCTTGTTTATGGTAGAGATAAAAATGCACACATTCTCACTTTGTCTGTGTTTGTAGGTGGTCTATTCCCTCTGTGAAGCGGACTGACGCTGGTCTGTATCAGTGTATGGTGAGGAACAGGATGGGAGCAGTCATACACCGGCGAACAGAAGTGCAAGTGGCCTGTGAGTACACACACACACAAACACAGATCCACATTTACACTGCCAAAAAGTTTTCACACCAAAATATGAAATTTTTTTCTGAGGTTACTTAAAGCCCAAATAACACAGATTTGTTTTGCTATTATGTAAAATTGGGTTGAATGCCCTGAATGATATCAGGCGAAGGAGCCGTTCCTGTATAATCTCTGTGATACGTATTAAAACTTCGCCTCTTCATCCCACACTCCTCTTCCAGTTTTAGGGAACTTCCCGACCGAGGAGCAGAGAAAAACGGTGACCCAGGGGCGAGCGGTCATCATCGGCACACCTCCGCTCGAGTCTTTTCCTCGTCCTCTGGTCACATGGTATAAAGATGGACACAAGATCATCCCCAACAATCGAATGTAGGTGTCTTTTTTTTTGCCTCTCTCTTTCACAGATGGACATATGCACATGCTCACATAAATTACTTGATGTTTGAATATGTTGGATTGACCCTAACTGCAACCACTACTCACCTCATCCCAGCCTTTACCCCAGTCTTAACCTAATCCTAATTATAAATCGAACATCCTAACCTTCCTAACCTTAAAACCAAGTGTAGCCCTAATGGATAACCTGGTGGCATGTCTGCAGAAGATAAGTGAGTCTCCACTGGTGGCTGTGGGAATACAATGGTAAAACATGTACATGCCCCCCCCCCGGCCCTCCACACACACACTTATAAGACACTGCCTGAGACTAAATTCATAATTTAAGATTTAAAAGTTTATTATTCTTATCTCTGATTATCACATCAGTAGAATGCTCTAGAATGTCTTAATATATTTTGGGTTTTTTTCTGTGAGAATAATCAATCCAGCATAATATTTTTTTTTACAACAGATTTCTTTCTTTTAAATATTTTTTTTGGCATTTATGCTGTGTTGTGATAGTCACAGTAGAGGGACATATAGGGGATGACAGCAGCACCGCTACATGGTCCACGCTCTAACTCAGTGAGCCTACAGGGTGCCCCAACAGTGGATTTTGTACGCTAGCATACCTGAAGTATAAGTGCACGCCCAGGCTGGAGCCAAAAAATGACTAGACACTGTCCCCGTCCACCACTATACTACCAATAATAAACAGACCATCACACCCAAAAATCTCATCAATAGGTCAAACATTAACCTCACCTCAGCCTCTCTCCTTATGAAGGTGGCCGATGGGACAAAATAGGTGAAATAGGTTTATTCAACGTTACCCTCCAACTGCTATGAATAAAAAGACATTTATTGACTTTCATTTTTATTAGAGAACTGGACATTTTCATGTGAAAGCGAAAGGAGTGTTGAGTGATTTAAATCTTTTTTATAATCCTCTGATCTCAATATGATGTAATTTAATGTGCACAAAAAAAAAATCAAAAGACATCACTGACGTCACTGTGATCTTTTCAGTTTTGTTATCATTCGTGTTCTGTATTAACGTAATATAAAATATGGAAACGTGTGTTTTTTCAGTGGGTATTTTGCTGAATATTTTTATATATTTTCAAGCAATATGCTTACGCATTCTAGAATCTGTATAGTGGTGTGAGTAGTTGTTGAGAAACAATCATTGATTTTATTAGCCTGTTCTCACTCTCTGAGATAGCTAAATCCCCATTAAAAACACTAACTGCTCCCCCGAGTGCTGTTGTTCCTTAGAAATGAAATTGTCAGTGGCCTTGCTGTGTACACAAATAACCATACAGCAACTTTTTCACTCCTTTAATGACAGCCATCACCTCCAAAGTGTTTTGAGGAAGCTTTGTGGAGTCAGGTTACTTGAGTTTTTTTTTTTTTAGTCATTTGTCCACATTAAGTTTGACTTTGAATTTTTGGAATTTGAATGACCCCAGAAAATGGCTTTCCCAGATAATTGAGCCTCATGGAGTGTTCCTTTATGACAGTGGACCGCAATTACTTTACTGCTCAAAACACTGCCTTCATCGAAAGTGTCAGAGCATCATGGCGACAATGCATCAGCCTCTTTAAAGTGTTCCCCCCCGTCTTCCTTTGTTCTTGGTATTCTTCCTGGTTCTGCCATGATAACAGCCTACTTACTGTTTTTAAATTCGAAGATACAAAT
Organism: Brotula barbata; assembly: GCA_900303265.1. Lineage (NCBI taxonomy): Eukaryota > Metazoa > Chordata > Actinopteri > Ophidiiformes > Ophidiidae > Brotula > Brotula barbata. Next base: position 109,570 of record OMNV01009220.1, on the reverse strand, counting down.
TAACACAACATTCTCAAAACTACGACTAAAATACACTGCATACTCGTCTGCCTGCCATCCTTGGCGTCATATCACGCTACTTTTCACTCTCATATTACTATGATTAATCATCATTGCTTTGGCAATACAAATTGTACTCAAACAATACCGATAAATAATAGACCCATTTTGGTTTTGTTGATATTCTGGTTGACTATCCCAGAACACACAAGTCACCCCTGCAAACAAAGAAAGAGTGAATCATAACAGAGAAACACGCAAACAAGGACAAAGCAATGTGAACAAAGTGAGCTAACAAAGCTTTCAATTGCACCTATCCATTTAGTTGACACATCTCATCCCGCTCCTTTAATAAGATTCCCAGATGGTCCCCGCCAAACATGCAGTAGCCTTTACAAAACTCTTTGACAAGGTCTGATAAGTCCTGTATTTTATTTTTCTACTGTCTACATGTGGTTTGTTGTACGTACCAGAGCGTGTCAGAATTTGTACATTGTTGTTACCCAGACTTTTTAAACTTGTGGTAACGGATCAGTGGTCAGTATAAAGTACTTTAACTTTGTGTACAATGTTACAACAGAACATGTCAGAACAATGGTAAAGGAGCCAGAAGCTTACTATAGTAAGAATAAAACACAAATAAATAGAATCGTCAATATCATTTCTCTTTGCTCTTTATTATGATTATTTGAAGAATAAACCAGTGTTTCAAAAAGGCTTATTAATGATTGAGATCACTTTAAACTTCATTTCAGTCAGACTACTGATTTCTGACAGTGAGCTTTCGGATTTGCTCCAAAAATGCCTGGGTAATCTTCCGATCATGTCTTGCACATAGTGATTGAAGACACCCTGTGCTAGAAGCAGCAAAGCAACCCCAAAATCATCAGACACTCGTCTATGATTGGGGAAGGAAGGGTGTTTTTTTCTCTGACAGCTTCATTTTGTTTTCTGTAAACATAGAGTTGGTGTGGTCTCTCAGAAACGCTCTCCTATTGTTTCAACAGTCCAATGGATTTTCTCCTAAAAGTACTGGCTTGTAATTCTACATTTTTCCAAATTCCATTCAGGCTTTTTGCATTTGTCTATTATAAGTGCTGTCTGCCTGGATGCAAGAGTGCCTCGCAGGAGGCTGAGGTAGCCAAGTGGCTATGCGATTGGGCCTCTCAGGAGAGGGGACAAGATAGTGGCAGAGAGGGAGAAACACGCGCTCTATGTGACAAACTGAGGCTAGAGTGGGACAAAGCTGTGAGTGATCCAGCGGTGGTTTTGAAGTGAAGTGACGAAGCAGGAGAACTTTGCAGTCAGGACCTGCAGAGGTTAAGGTAAAGGGGTGATGGTGGGGTTTCTGGGTGACTGTGGATGGTGGAGGCCTTTTACCATAGAGTCCATTTTCCTTCAAATAACATTTGATGGCGTGACTTAAAATGTTGCACTTTGAGCGTAAAGGTCAGCTTTGATCTGTCTGAAGTCTTACTTGGTTCTTTCCTCAGCATTTAAACAATCTTTCTGTACAGTCCCATTGGACTTTTTGATACTGTTGGCAATAATGGACACAAGAACATCAAGCTCTTTGGAGAGATGGTCTTGTAGCCTTTATGTGAACCACATCTGCCCGTCTGAGTGCTATGAGCGCTACATATAAAGTGGCTGAATGAGTGATTCTAAGATTGAAGAAACATAGATTCTTTCTCTTCAAAGACAGCGTAAGGTATCTGGACAGAAATCATTGTAGAATACATTATTCTGATTTGATTGCACCCCAAACATGCAGACACATACTGTGATGATACTCATGCAGAGCGCTTCTCCTGAATCCTCACAGAAAACACTAATTTGCACCTTTTTTCACACTCCTCTCCTGTCTTTACAAGATACGTCTCCTTTTTCACCTCCCTGCTATGTCTCTCATTGCTGCCTCCCTGCCTCACTAAATTACTCTTCTTAATGCTTTGTCTCTGTCAGCTCTCTTTCAATCCGTCTCTTTCAGGGTCATTATCATGCTACAAGATATACTGTTACAGAATCCATAAACTTCTGTTCCTGTGTAAACTGCTGTGGTGTACATCTACAACCGCACACACAGAAACACAGGCACACACCCGCGTGTCTCAATTTGTGTTTGTGTGTGAAGTGATGCTGGCTGATCTGGGGGTCCAGTGAGACTGGGCCAGATGGTGCCTGGCGCTTGGCTGTCTTCGTGGTGACCGAGCTGATGATTTCGTTTATGGAGTTTATTGATCCGATATGCATCACTCCCAAAGTCCCCAGCCCCATCCTTCTGTCTTTTCTCCTCTCCCGCCATACCTAATTTATGTCCACGTGCCGTCCTCTAACCCCATTCTACATATCCAACACATACTCAATCATGCCCGCTGTCCACACTCCTCCCTCCCTCACATGCGCGCACACACACACACACACACACACACACACATACTCATACACATCCTGCAGTTCACATTGTTAAACTCCCCGTCCCTCAAAATACTGGCTAGCAAAAAAACTACAAGCTGTCACTTCTCATACACTCTGCTCAAATCTAATCGAGACTTCGCTCTGCCTGTGTTTCGTCCTGCAGCTCTGCCATCCCTTTGATTCGCTCTTTCCTGTCTTTCCCCTACATCAACTACCCCTCCCTCCTCCACACAGAAAACGTCTTTCTTCATCCTTAACTTTTCACAGCTGAACACAAGAAATATGAAGTCTGTTTTCTTCCCTGCTGTCCAACAGCAGCGAAAACAACTCAAAAACATTGCTGCCACCACGCTTCTGACGGAGAGATATATTTTAGTCACGATCTGCAGCCAAGGTCGACAGGAGTGAGACGCTGCTTCTAATTAGCTCTGAGGCTGGGAGCAGATGGACATGAAATGGTGCCGCTAACCAGTAGCTTCAAGAGAAGAGGAGAGCAGGTCAGGAGAGTTAGACCTCTCCTTTCTTCTTCCATTGGGGCAGCAGGGAGGCCAGAGTGAATAAGTAAAGACAGTGATCTATGCAGAGTTATGACAGGGAAAAAAGTGAATATTTCAGTTGCCTGTCGCTGGGGAAGAAAGTGGTGAGTAAGAGGTTTGATGTCACAGGTGGTCAGTGTCAGGACTAGTTCTTCTGAGGAATATTTGTCGGCGTGAGTGTGTCCCTACATTCATTTATTTTAATTTGTCAAATGCCACTAGAACGGGAAGGATGTGATTTTGACTTTATTTCTCTCTCTCTCTCTCTCTCACACACACACATATATACACACACACACACACACACATGGACCAACACACAGCAGAGGGTTGGAGCATGTGAATGTGTGCACACCTGCACAAGTGTGGATGCGTTAGGTTGCAAGATCAAAACAAAGCACAGCATCATTGGGTGGGAGGCTCAGAAAGGAGACGTGGCCTTAGATAACACTACATCGTTTGGACCATCTTCCCTCTGCAGCTGCACCACGGAGGATCATAATGACTCCGCGTGTCACAGCAGTGTAAGAGTTTGATCAAAGTGACAGAAAGTGATACATGGAGAAATGGAAAATAAGGGTAATGAGGAAGCAAATGTTGTTGCAGTTGTGGATTAACGTTTTGACTCCGTGGTTTTTCTTTTTCCGGACACAGACCTTTATTTACCCAAGTTGCCTGAGCATAGACATTATTATCAACATGCCATACATAAATGCCTTTTATTATTTAATGAAATGCCTTCCAGTAGTACAAATCCCCACACACATATCTGTCTAAAATGGTATTGTACTGTTGGCTACTGAGTTCCTTGCTTAAGGACACAGGATTATTGATGAGCTGATGTGGGGACGGCACTGTGTTATCCATTTAAACACTGATATTAAAACACATTATGACAATGTATTAATTTGAGAAATTTGCTTCATTTAATTTTTAAAAAATCTCATGTCAGATATGTGATTACCTTTCAATACCTCTTAGCAATTTATTTTGAAATAGAATATCTCTGCTGTGGCACTAGATCTGATTCTGAAAGACTTAACTGCCGGATAAAACTGGCCGAAGGCATCGTGTGCTTGTACTACGCCGTTATCTATGAATTTTGCATTTCAGAAATCAGATGAATCTTGTTTAATTTTTAATATTACCACTGTACTTTATCAGAGGGCGGGGATGTGGTACATGTGGCAAAGGGAGCCGGTGAACAAGGGTTGCTCTAATTGCATTGCATTTTCTGGTAATATTATTCATTGTCTGGAAGGAGTGGGATGGAATTGCATTATGAAGACAGCACTTTAGGGCCTGCTGTCGGACTATGAATATTCATTGCTTATTCTGCCAAAAGCAATTTGTTGTAGCTTTGTTTAAGACTGTTTATGTGTTTTGCATGTCTGTGGGCTATAAGCAGACCTACGTACACTGGATAGGCCTCAACATTATGATTTCCCTAAATAACTGTCCTATTTTGACCTCACTGTCCTAATTTGACACAATATTGGGGGTGTTTTGGAGTTGATAGCAAGATTATTTCCTTTTCCTGGCCTGCAGTCAAATAAATGTGTTGTTCACTTCAAAAATACCCTTAATTCTTGGCAGTGTTAGCAGATATATATGGAAGCAACTCCCATCATGTGTCCTTAGCTTGTGTCCCAAGGTGTAGGATAAAGCAAAATTTATATCGATAAAAAGCCGTTTCAGTGTTTGCAGCTCACCTCTTTCACACTACGCACAACCTTACCCCCACTCTCCCTCTGCGCACGCAGCGCAAATTCAGTCCGACTCGCTCACATTAAGTCCAGCAATATGGAAGGAGCTGGAGCGCTGGGTAATCAGCAGAGAACGACACAAACTGGTTGCATCTAAAAGCGCAATAAACGTCGGCACGAGGAGTTGTAAACTTCATGCTGCAGCTGCAAACATGAAGCCCTCGACGCCGTCTGCCTGGAAAACAAAGCCTTTTGTAAGCTTCATTTACTCACCATATGAAAAGAAATAACTATTTTCTCTCTCTCTCTCTCTCTCTCTCTCTCTGTCTCTCTCTGTCTCTCTCTCTCTCTCTCTCTATATATATATATATATATATATATATTTATACTTTTTCCATTTACATGGTGATATGTCCTGCAGCTTTCAATTGTGCAGACATACTTTGGTTGGTCAAAAACTGGGTACTTCAGTAGAAAACATAATTACTCAGAGCAAGTAGTAGGTCGGTTATTTTTTTCCTGTCTACAGCATGAGCTGAAACCCTAAAATTGCACTCCATACAGAGTATTCTGTATTCTACTGTTATTAGTCTGTTAGTGATGAAAAATTAGCATTCTTAAAGATATGCCTATTTTATTTCATTTAAAGAGGTAATTGATTTTATATAATGATTCATTTACATACATGATGATATATTGTGCAGCTGCATATTTAAAACAGGAAAACAATCCTTGTCTTAGCATGTCTTAGTCTGTTTTAATAAATGTAATATTTCACATGCGGCTTTAATTTAGAACTGAATATTTCTTAATAGATAATACAGAGATTTGTATTGACATATACTGTATATTGTGTATCGCCATTGAGCCTAAAAATACAGAGATGTGATATTTGGTCCGTACCGTCCAGCCCTACTGTAAGGTAGAAAAAGAAGAAACATTCTGAAATGTACAAAGTAGAGACATGATTAACTATAGAGGCTGTATTTAACGATTCTCTAAAAATGACTGCCTCTGATACTCAGGAGAGGGAGGGGAACAGTAGGAGAGAGGAAGTGGAGGGGCTAGAACAAACAGATCACAAACCTGCGTGAGAACAACAGAGATACATGCCTCAAAAAATCACAAAATATGCCACCTCACAACCATTTTACGCAATCTTCTTTCAATGTATTGTATTTGAATTGTACCTGCGTAATCATCAATTGTTGTTTTTGTCTGTGCAGCAGTAAACAAATACTTACCCTTTCATCGACTCTAATTAGCCCTATTAGGACCTCATTTGAATACACCAAGACCCCAGGTATTAAAATGCCATCTGTGTCTGGATGTCTGGCTAAGAAACAATGTATGCTAATGTAATTTGTAAACACATACTACACATTAGCATTGGAATGTGGCTACATCTGCAGTTTCATCTTAGGCAGCCTATTCCAGGTGCGCGTGCATTCCGTTCATAATGTTCAAATTTGTGAGGAAGCAGCACTTGCAGGGCAGGAACATGGTGCACTGTGTGAAGTTTCCCCGTCGTATTTCAACAGAAGCACGCCAGCATGATCAGTGAGGCAACAGGCGCTGCATTGTTTCAATTGCCTCACAAAAGAGTTGTAATTGATGACCCGTTCCGCCTCAAATGAAACTAAATGCTGGGTATCTCCTTTCACGTCTGATGACCTGAAATACATCATGTGCATTTTTTGTAATCATTGGCTTTCCAAAGTGCCAAAAGGACACTTGTTTCCAATACAAACAAAAAAAAACACATACTGCAAATGCCAGCTGTGTTAATATGTAATAATAGGAAATGGCTGTGATATCATTTTAATGCCAGGGCCAAATTTACCTTTCATTACTTTAGTATAATTCCATCCATCCATTATACAGCTTATCCAAGTCAGGGGTGCACTGGGGCTGGAGCCTAGCCTGGTGGTTATTGGGCAAAAGGCAGGGTGCATCCTGGACAGGAGGCCATATATACAGTATATCACAGGGCAGACACATGGAGACAGACAGCTCAATCACACTCCCATTCATAGTTTAGGCCAATTCAGGTACTCCAATTAACCCAGGTTGCATGTCTGTGGTGGTAGCAGGAAACCAGAGTACCCAGAGGAAACCCACGTCGACACAGGGAGAACATGCAAACCCCACACTGAAAGGGAACTCGAACCTTCTTGCTCACAGGCAACAGTGCTAACTACTCCTCCACTGTACAATTCCCTTCATCTTACATCCTGTGTGGTAATGTGTTTGTAAGTGTGTAAGACTCGAGAATCCTAGTTTAGGGATCCCCTGCTCATCTATTTCCGTCTGCCAAGGAGCAGCTGCTTCTGTCTTCTTAACCATCACTCATAGACAGACAGAGAGAAAGTGAGAGAGAGAGAGAGTATGCGTGCTCATTCAAATGATGATTAATTCTATGGATGCATATCTTTGAAAGTTGCTGTGTCTTGCGTTTATATCTGATCTTGTCTTCCACTGTCTCCTGTCTTTATCTTCTCTTGCTTTCTACCTGTATCTTATATTATTGAAGAAACCATTATTACTCCATTACTGTACGAGCCAGTACACTCCCACAGGCCAAACTTGTGTGTGTCTGCGTGTGTATGTGAGCTTGTACGTCCTTTGTCTGGAGTTGTTAGATATTCTAATCACACTTTTAATTACCTGTCACGCGCACATCCATCACTGAATCCACCGTGCACTCACACACGCGGCCACACACTCTCGCGCTGCTGTCCTCCCAACTCCCACGCACATTTGCACACACACTGCTCTCTCGTCTGGCAGGAAGACTATTGACAAGAGTTCTATTCCATACACAAAGCGGAAGAGAAAAAAGAAAAGAGAGAGAAAAAGAGTGGGGGAGAGAGAAACATTGCACACGCAGAAGACGCGTGAGGGATGAAGGTTGGGTTTGAAAGCCGGTAGAGGCTGCTGAGTGATTACAACTGAATTGTGAAGCGGATGGAAAGGACCAAGAAACAAATGAATAATAGACGGAATAAACATAGTGTTGTTTATACACACCAATATCTCTCCAGAGTGTGTTTGCCCGTGTGTTTAGGCCTCCTCACACTTTAAGCGAGCTAATCCTACCATTAGACAAGATCAACTAAATATTGATTAGCTGCTGAATATAAGATGACAGCCTAAGGTCCAGAGAGGCCTATCAATAAGACGAGGCATTTTCTCTTACGGGGTAAACGTTACTTCCTGCTCCCGGGGAGCACCTGTGTTCCCACCTCTGTCTTCGTCTGTTCACGTAGGACTTAATGGGGACGTCTTTGTGACATATATCAAGAAATAAAATTAATTAATGATTGCGACCTGATGTTTTTAGCTTGCCCTCATCCTGATCGAATAACACAGGTTATTCTCTTTCCCTATCTCCCTGTTATGGTTTTCCGCACATGATTAGAGAATACCATAAATATAAATCTTCATTTACATGTTTATGCAGGTTTATACACACACACAGCTTTCACACTGTATGACTTTTGTGGAAGGCAGCGTCAGTGTTGTGCTCTCTTGTGCAGTAGCTGCAGGCTTTGTGCACATTAAACGATCCATCAGTGCAGTTTTATTTAAGTGTGCTCGTGTCTGCTACATAATGATGTAGAGAAAATGTTTTGAGTCACAGGGGAATCATTTTCACCGTGGATTGATTTCCTATCATTATAGTGATAGGTGCATCCCTTAAAAAGAGCTTTTGTATTGCATGAGATGCTGTATTTAGACGCATCTTGAATGTCTGCATTAATATTACAGCACTTTAACAACATGCAGAGGAAAATAAAATTTTAGAAGGTCACAAGTTAATTTACTTGAAGTGTTTTGAAAGCAAGGAAGCCTCAATGTGCTTATTGAGTGCTTCATTTAACAATGGTATATCACAATATTCAGATTACATATAACATAATAAACATATAATCATAATAATTGGTAAAAAAAAAGAACATTATAAAAAACAAAGGTAGATGGCAAATTATCGTCTAAGTTGAATAACAACAGTCATAGTAGAGGGAGTCACTGAGCCACAACATCAGAAAGCAGTTGAAATTAAATTACCGGAAATTTCAACAATCGGATACAAATTATGATCTGTGGATACAAATGTGGGTTGCTTGACCAAATATCACCACATCTGTTCAAAGTGGACATAAACCAAGTCAACTGTTCCCTTTTAATACAGCACAATAAAAGAACTTTACAAAGTAATTAGGAGTCAATGCTAGCACCCATTTTGATTCATCATCAAAAAGTCATCTCAGGCCCTGTACAGCACTAAACCCCTGAATGAATCTAACAAATACTCATTCACCTGTGTGTACAGACAGATGCGCCCCGTGGTAAATGAGGAGCAGAGTGAGAACCAGAGGTCTGGAGTCACACCGCACACTTCACGTACAACCATGGGCACAAACAAGAACGAGAGAATGAAATCTGGTTCCCTCCTGTGCAATTTTCCTGTTCAGGTCGAAGCTTTAATGGAGCATATGAGAGTGACCGAGATTGGAAAAAAGGTGCAGCTGAGAGAGAGAGAGAGTGAAGTGCCAGTTGTGTGGTTAATTGGAAGTAGACATAATTAGCGCTGATTAGGATAATAGCTATTTGTCTAGAGATCCATCCATCTAATGGGCCTGCAACAAATACACACACGAACACACGGATGTACCCATATAGAAGAGTTTTTGCCATCCCCCCCTCTTTTCTTGTGCTCTTTTATATTTTACCCATGTGTAACCTACTTTGGCAGATATTTTGAGCAGGAAAATCACAGTGACTTCTTTTTTTCTTCTTCTTTGTGAAAGCGTGTGTGTACAGGTTGCGTTTGTACTTACCTTTATGTGGACGGCCAAGAGACAGAAAGTAGTGGCACTGAGGAAGTGAGTCATGGACCTCTCATAGCTGAACAAACAGCACGTGGAGGGAAACGTCAGCCTCCGGTGTTTATTCAACATCTCACCTCATCCCACTTCCTCTCTCCATCTGCGTCACTCTCACCCCTCGCCCCTCACCCTTGGCCTGCCTCACTTTACTTTCCTATGGCATTGGCGTGGCACATCTCTCTGGCTGTCTTCAGGGTATGTTTAGGGACATTAAACGCAACCAGTCTGTCCAGCTCTCTCTCTCTCTCTCTCAAACCGCTGTCTCTTAGCTGTGTGTGCACAGTGATACATGCATCTACACCAAAACACACTTGGGCAGAGGCAATGTGTGTGTGTGTTTTTTGGGTTGAGGGGCCTTATTGACAGTGGCAGCTGGCCAAGATGGCAACCGTCAACTGAAAAATCTTTCTGTGTCTGTGAAACTGTTGGAAGCAAGGGAAAAAGTGAACGAGGAAGTATGACAGAGCTGCAGAGTGTGGAGCAGAAGGTGCTGGAATGTTTTGAGTCGGTGAAAGGGCTGTTAAAATCGCACACCAACATAAGATGACATGAAACTTGAATGTAGAGCGAATAGATAGGAATGGAGGGGTTTTGACACACGAAAGCAGTGTTTGTGTTGCGTGGGAGGTTGTGTGGTTACAGTGTGCATTGTGCAGCTCAGATTTTGTGGGTTTGGATTTGCCCGTTGTGTGCTGTTAATGAATGTGAATGTTTCTCTAGTATGATTTTAATGGAGAATGGAATATTTCCCCTTTGATTTAGATTCCAGTTGACAAATTCAGGCCTTCTAAATAGTTGATGCACGTTTCAGTGTGTCCGCAGCCTCCTTCGATTACTTCCTCTCATTTGGTTCGGCTCCAGTGGGCTCATAGAGATGGAGTGAATTTGGCGGGCGGCTTTATATTTGCTCCTTTTGGTTGATTACAAGTTATTTAAAAGTGGTTCACATTTTATATTCCAGGTGGTTTTTTAACAAGTTGTGGCTTTATTTTTTGTGGTGATTTCTGGAGCTGCTGTACTTCCGTGAGCTACAATTTAATTTTTAAAAGTTAAATATAGATTGATCGTGCCCCAGCAGAGCAGTGAAATGGCAGGATTACGATCATGCAGAACCATTGTTAGAGAAAAAGACGATTTGTTTAAGGTTTTGGGTGCCAATCCGGCCTCTATGCTTTATTTAGACAAGACTTTTCAGGAAAGAACAAAAAAACGTTGTGTTTGAAAATCAGTTAACCTACTCCAAGTTTCAGACAGGCACAAAAATGACTGAATTGTTTTCATCAAACATTTTGATCTTTATTTAAAACGGAGGGATTTTCCTCAAGACCGTTGCCAATCAATTTTTTAAAGCAAATGATTTTAAACTGATTTAATGAGGGAGCACATGTTGAGAGAGCAAGGTGATTAAATGTGGAGTAAACGTACTCTAAAATGCAGCGTCCACCCGAGGCGGTGCAAACAATGACTTAATTTAAGCTTTCTGTGAAAATCACTTCAGCAGGCACTGTCAAACAGCAGAATGTCAAGAGCTACTGGAGAAGATTCAATTCTCAGTTTTAACTCACTTAGACTGCTTAATCTCATTATGAAAAGACATGTGTCATACTTTCCTAAACTTGCTGGAACTATTCAGTGAAATCTGCAAACTTATGTTCTCTTGATTTATGTGGGATGTTTGGAGGGCTGGTTCGGTTTCCGTGTGTGCTTTGCTGCTGTGTACTGATAAATATTGTAAGTGAACGCGTATAATTTAGTTCAGATCCGATATTTTTGTCATGATTGTTCATATTTATCCTTCCTAGACCCCTCCAAAAGTATTGCAATGGTGAGGCCATTCAAATTCATTTGATTTGTCTGTGCATTAAAGATACGTGGTTTTCAGATCAGAAGATGAGTATGAGAGGAGATTTGCTTTTACATGTATTTCCTGGTAATGACATATAGACTTTTTTTGATCAGACCATTCAGTTATTCAGGTGGTCAGAAGTATTGGAACAGATAGCCTTAAAATAAATAGCATGAAATATTTGGTTTAATACCTCCCTCCTTGCAATAACTGCATCAAGCCTGCAACCCACTGACTTACACCAAATTGGGGTTTCTTCTTCCACTCTCCTCTTCAGGGGATGAAATGCATGTTCAATGGCGCTGAGACTGATGAAGACCTCCTGATGAAGCCCTTTGATGTGTTTTGGATTGTTGAATTGACACATGATAAAGTTCCTCCTGATTATTTGGGACGCAAATTGGCGGATAAAATGTTTTTGTAGACTTCTGAATTCATCCTGCTGCTACCATTGTAAGTTGCATCATCAATAGAGATTATTGCGCCTGTTCTGGAAGCAGTCATGCATGCCCACGCCATGACTCTACCCCCGCTGTGCTACATCCACAGATGAGCTAGGATGTGCGGATCATGAGCAGGATTAGATTGTGGTCCCTTTGCCCCTGCCTTGTGGAAGCTGTTCATGATGTCACAGACGCTTCGATGTCTAATGCCATCAGTAGTTTGCTTCTACGTCAGGACATTCCACAATGTTTTGCTGGCTATGCCCCATGTTTGTCAAATGGCTCTGATGGATCCTCCCTCTTTTCTCAGCTTTCCCCCCATGGACAGCTCTCTGGTCATCACATTAGTTTACCCTTTTTTTTACATCAAGCTAAAACTGAGAGTAAATATCCAGAGATATTTTTTGTTGTAAAATTAAATCTAAGAGGACACAGCTGGGTAACAGAACACCTGTCAGCCTGTCACGGTCCAGTACTTTTGATTGCTTAAAAACTGGGTAGTCACATACAAAAGTTTCTATGTTCTGTGTTGTTTTATCCATCTATGAATAAATAGCAGGAAATGAGATTTGTGGGACAATCCAATGACGTTACAGCCAAGAACTATTGAATGCGTGTTTGGTCATTCATTAAACCACCAATTCCAACACGGTACAATTATGATAGAATCCATTTTGGATTGAGTTGAGGTATCTCCCAAAATTTGATTTGGCTGTTTGTTGTCACCGTCTTTGCACAGACTATTGATCTGATATCGAGAGAAAATTCCTGCACATTGAAGGTCAACATATGAAAAACCTCAAACATCGGATTTGACCATTTATGCATGGCCGCAGGTCCGATATGTATCTGATCTAGGACAGCATACTGAATTAGCCAAAATCTGATCTGAAAAACATTCATTTTTGTGTTCACACTGCTCAGAAAAATCTGATCTGGATCGCATGTAGGCAAGAAAATCCAACATGGATCACTTTTACCCTTTAATGTAAACACACACACACATACAACAGGTGCCATTCAACAGGTATGACACAAGTGGATGCTGTGACTATTCAGTCGAACGGAGAACATGTTCACCAAATTATATACAAAAGCAAACATGCGGTAAAACTAACTGCAAGAAACACTGACTGCTCCCAAGTGTGCAACTTCTTGTCCGACAGCGTGTGTATACGTACACGTGTGGGCGGCTTACTGGCACTCACTCTGGCGACAAGCCCGGCGTCTGGGCTCAGATTAGAGGGGAACATCTCTACTTCTGCCTCACCACCAAACTCCTCCACCTGAAGCCTTCCTGTTGAAGATGCAGTTGGTTTTAAGGCCATGGAACTCTGCTTATCAGGGATAGTGAGGGGGAGGGCAGACGGAGCGAAGGTTGGGCCTGTTGGCAGGAGAGCTACCTCCCAGACATGAAGTATACACTCACACACACGCAAACGTACTCCCATTGATTCATTGACTCACCCGCTCACCCTCTGGCCTGCGATGTGTGTTAATTAGCTCTTGGCATGCTATGTATATTTCTGAGTGTGTTCAGTAGTCAGTGCTGCTTTGTGGACACCCATGGGTGTTTATGAAATGAATCTTGGGGTTACACTCTTAATAAAAGCCCAGTCTGGGTTGTTGCTTTGGTCGTAAAGGGTAACTGGGGAGGGGAGGAAAGACATGACATGAGGGCTTAAGACTGTGATATGCAAATAAACTTGAAAGAAACCAAGAAAATGAATCTGCTGATAGATGGAATTAATTTTTTTTTTCAAGAGAATGGAAAAAGAGGCAGAGGTAGAGGGACTTTTTTAATCACTTGAGCAGGGATGGAAGAATATCGGGAAGGATTGAAGGCAAGGAATTGGATGTACTGTAGACGATTATTGCATTTTAATTTCCCTCTTTTGCCTGGGGAGGAACTACACGAACACACGCGCGCGCACACACACACACACACACAAACAGAGTCACACACTACATTTTACAGTTTGGTTTTTAATTAAAAGCCAGAACATTTTTGTCCTCTTTAATTAAATAAGGAACCATAACGGAGCAGAAAGTCACATGTTGAATTTCTGTCTTCTGGAATCTCAATTACATTGTCATCCAGACTTGTGCGAACGTACAATGGTACACTAGCTGTTAATGTGTTTTTCAATCTGTATGCCTGCATGCGTCTCGCAGCATTATACCTCCCTAGAATCAGCGTGTGTAAACACCCATCAGCTGCTCAAACGGAATAGTGACCTTTTGTGTGTTTTGAAGAGAATTTTGAAATAACTGGGGTTCTCTAATCTTTGCTGCCTGACTTCTTATTGGCATATTTCATTTCTTTCTCTCCATGTTGCTTTTGATGAGGCGAGCTTCCCAAACAGACCAAATGAGAAAAGGAAACAAATTGCCAAAGCTGGCATTGGCAGCGGCAGCATAGATTCACGGGGAAATGGGACATATAAGGCCGATAATACACAAACAAATAGCTGCAACCAGCCAGTGTAAATTTGCCGTCTTAATTGTTCTTTGTGCATTTGTCCAACCACTCGCGGAGCTGCTTTGCCTTTAAGTAAACATTGATAGACTTGTGAAGTTACATTGCCTCTGTCCTTCTCTAGTTATTCTTGCCTCGTATGCTCTAAGGCAAGAGGAAGCACGCTTTCACTGTCTGTTAATCAGCAGGTGCTTGATACACAGATGTGATAAAACCGACTGGTCAGTGCAGTTAATGAGCTTATCATCTATACACTGCACTATAGACCCTGGCGTTGAGGCGGTACCCGTTCTTATTGTGCTATGTTTGGCAAGAACGTCTGTTTAAGCACATGAGATTGTTTTGTTCAACACACATGCACATTGAATGCACCACACAGACACACACACACATACAACTAAAGTCACACACAGAGAGTGGCCATGTTAGGGTTGAGGCAGGGGTTGTTGTGGACGTTCTCCTGGGAAATCACACCGAATAAGACCTGAGGAATTCTGTATGTGTGTGTGCGTGTGTGTGTGTTTGTGTGTCAAACAGCCTGATGAGCTCTTTTTTTCTGAAAGTGTGCAGATATTTAGTGTGTGTGTGTGTGTGTGTGTGACACGCTGCGGACTGTGAGACTAACATGAAACCAAAGCATGTTTGCCAATTCTCAGTTTCATTGAATGTATTCCAGTCCAATCAGGAAGCTCAGCCTAATGCCACGTAGTACTGATGTTGGAATTGGTACAAAAAAAACTATTTTACCATTTGGAAATGGCAATATTTAATGGTCCCGCTCACGCAGCCGGCTGTCCTGTTGAATGTGTGTACTTTTCATAAGGTTTGTAACTGATGAGATGTTCAATGCATTGTTCTGCAGCTGTTTATGTCTCTGATACCATATGAAATTTATACATTGACCTGTTCATTTAAAGAAAATAGTATGACTAACCCTGATAGAATAAATCCATGTTATCGTCATTACATGTTCATTATCACACACAAGTGCATACGCATTTATTCTCTCATGCCATTGATCATGTATGGAGCTGTGTGGTGTCTGGAATGGTTGGGCGTGCAGACATAATCGGAGTCTATAAATCAAGACACTGTCAGTTTAATTTCACTTTAATGTGCTTTATCCCCCTGTGGCCATACAGCTTCTCGTGTTTGAAACTTAGTGGATTTCCCTTCACTCAGACCCTGAATCTACAAGTAGCATCATTGAAAAATCACCCTGTGCTTCCTGCGTAGCGGCATCTGTTCCCAGACAGACAAGTTCAAAGACATCTGAAAAATCTAACAACCAAGAATAAGAGCATGTGGTTTTTTTGTTTTTTTTTTGCTCTCCTCGACTCCTCTACCCACGCCCTGTTTCCCCCATAAATCAACTCTTCCTCGTATGCTCCCCCAAATGCCTCCAGTGACACAAAAAAGTTGTGTTTGTTTCTTATCAGTGTGTGCACATTGCAGACAGCATTGTTCTTGTGTGTTTGTTCTTGTGTCTACAGTGTGTCTGTGCTATAATGATTGCTGTGAAAGACACAGTAAGCCTGCAGAAAATATAAAGCCAAACTATGATTGCATTAATTCATTAATGTCTAATTTACTCCTTACAAGTTACAAATGCTACAAATTGTGAATAATCTGTGTCCCATCTTGGTGCAAGACAACTTGATCTCTGAATCTCTTGCCCTCTGTAAATTCTTTGTGCACTACAGAGCAATCACCTTGGACAATCAGCTTGTTGTCTTGGCAACCACAGCAGCAGATGCAGGACGCTACCACGTAGATGCAGTGAATGAAATGACGGGAGAGACGGTGACGAGCCCAGCCATCTACCTGAGCATCTCAGGTAACCTCTTCATACAAACACAGCAAACTTTACTCAGTCAACCCAGCAGTTTGTTTTTATATAGAATGATATTGATAAATATATCTTCATTTATATCTAACGTTTATATTTGTTGGCGCTATGCTGTGTCTCAAAATCATGCCTAATTCTGCTGTGATTAAATATAAGGTCTTTGCTTTGAATACATGTCTATATCTAGACTTGTGCTCTCATTTTAACGCGGTGAAAATGCAATGACGCAGTTACAATTACTTACATATTGTTTCAGAGACACATGCCTGTTTGGTAACAATAAACCAGATGTGTTAAGAGAGTGGAGCAGAAAAAAGAGTTGGGTCTGAGCGCGATGCTGAGCTTACACAGCTGCTGCATGCTGAGTGGAGAAAATGCATAGAATTAACTGCGACAGCCGTGCTGATGCACACGCTGGACGTGTTGTGTTAAGTGTCGCAGTGAATTGGCATTTACGGCATAATCAAATGTGAATGCTTATGGTTAGAAATATCTCAAGACTTGTTCGTTGACTTTATTCAGCCCTCTATAGACCTCAGAGGAGCTTAGATTGAGTAGATGTCAATTGTTATTTGTACACAGTTTTTTTCAGTTGTACCTGTCGCACTCATTCTGAACTCAAGTGTTTGTTCAGTATCTGCATTGGTGTCTCTATACACCTACTCATGCCACAGTGCCAAGACTACGTATTGTCGAGGACATGCAAATTAAGTCAGGATGATAATTGAGTCATAAGCCAAGGATGAACAACCGTTTTTCCAAATGTGTGGCTGCTTATGCATTGAAAAGAATTTTCAGTCTTTAGTGAGTGGCGTGTAAAACGTCAGTCGTGAATGTTTTGCCCATCGTTCCTGTCCCTGCCTCTGTTTTGGCCTTTATCTCTGAATCAGACTATCGCTGTCTTTCTCTGTAGCTTTCCGTCGGAGGCTGGAGGAGAGGCTTTAACAGTCCTTCAGCTGAAGTGTTCACAATGGTTAAATGAAATGAGAGCGAGATAGAGAGAGATCTGTCCCTTGTGGCTGTATGGAGTTTTAATTAGATTCTCTTTACAGGGTTGTATCCTTTGGCATCTATTGTCACAAATTCACACATGCACACACAAACACTCATAAATATACACACACTACCTCGTTAAAGCTGTCATTGTGGAGTGCTCCCTTGGGTGTTTTAGGAATGGTAAGGGTATAGTTAGGCCTCACTGAACAGTCTTTGGCCCCTAAACATCTGTGTGTGTGTGTGTGTGTGTGTGATTGTGAGAGTGTGTTTGTCTTTGTTCATTTGGCTGTATTTTCAACAATAAACCTTCCCAGGGTATATCCCTAGCAATAAAGCAGCAGGTTGATTCAGTTGTTTGTTATTGGGATTAGAAAAAAAAAACCTGTACAGAATTATTTGTTAAAGAGCTGAATGAAAATGAAAGAGAAATAATGCAAAAGAGAAAAATAAACACCCCCAAATTAAACAGGGATTGAACTGGTGTTTCACATTTTCCTTCATTTGTATATAAAACTGGCAGTGACTTTACCTTCAACTAGCAGAAATGGAAAATGATTATTAAAAAAAATCTTTTGTTCCTCAAACTAAGGAAAAATCATAATTTTTTCCATCACAAGAAATAGTGTATGGGGAAGATAGCAAGAATGCAATATAGTTTTCTAGTTTTATTTTCAACATTCAGCACCGTTTGGAGGAAATGCTACTTTCAAGGGTGCTGATGCAGGTCACCGTAGGTTCTGAATTATATCAAGCATATAAAAGAAAACAAACTCAATTAACCTGCATCATTATACAGAAAACATTCCACGCACAGAACAGCAGGGTGAGAGTAGAAGTTGTGCAAATCAGTGACATGAGATCAAATTAAAGGGATGAGCTCGTTGCCAAATTAACTGTTAATAGCAAATAATAATGATAATAATTCATAGGTGCACTTCCAGGAAACATCTACTGCCTGTTTTAGATTCAATCGCAAAATAATGTGAGCATTCGGGATAATATAGAAAGTCTACCAAGAAAATAATGAAGTTAGTTGTGGGCCTTATCTTAGGATAGTAACCCCTTATGCCACATCTGCTGTGATACAAAACACACTAACAGTTAAAATGCAGCCGCAGCCTGTCACACACTGTGTCACGACTGACAGTCAAAATGTATTGACTAATCCACAAAGCCAGCAAGAGCCAAGAAGTGGCACGTGGCCTGCTGCTTGACCTACCTGCTTGACAGATCCATTATCTGCACATCCCTGAACACAATCCTTTAAGTGTGGCCGAGACTGCTGAAGATAAAAAGCACTAACTGTCACCTGTGGACTAGCTGGAAGGGCCATAATTGATAGGAGCTCAACAGCTCGGTGAGAGGTCACAGACTGTAATCATTGAAAGTATAGCCTGCCTCTAAAATAAACAGCTCCCTGAGCTCTTTATCACCTGAAACTACAGCTGGTCTTGTGCAAGACATTTTTTGTCAGTCATCATCGCAGGCACACCATGACAGATTTACAGAAGTTGAATTATATACATCTTCAAAGAGGTCTGGAGAACGGGTAGCGCACAAGGTCCCCGAAACACACAAAGTCGCAGCCACCCCAGGGAGGGTCACAGTCACAATGCGGGTATGATCGTGCAGCTGTAGGAGGCCCGTTGGATTGAATGTGCGTATGACTCTGTGTGCCTTTGTGTGTTTGCGCAAGAATGAGAGTTCTAATGGCCTCGGGGTTTTTCTGTGACAGGAGAGCAGGATCCCCACTCTAATTAATTAAGCCCATTGCATACCTGCCATCAACTGTCTGTCTCTCTCCAACACACGCACACACAGTTAAGCACGCACATCAACATGCCATTCAAGCTGTAGTCGGCGTCCTTGTTGCCCACAAGAGATTGTGCACATCTCTGTGATGCTCCCAGTTCACAGAAGTGCAGATTTTTGTAGATTTCCACATCAGACCATTAGAGCAGCAAAGGTTCCTGAAGAGAGACTGGAGCCAGTCTCACAAGTAAAAAGGCAGTCATGCAAACACACACATAATAAGACTATAGCTCGATATCAGAGGTGATATTATGGTGATATGATCCTACACGCTTTGATATTGTCCGCCTATGTTTGTTTTTTTTGGTGCACAAGAGTAGAATGTAGTGCTGATTTTTTCCATTTCCCCCATGTTATTTTTTACACTGGGCTGAATAAAGACCACTTTTAGGCCATGGAGTGTAGTAACGCCATTTAAGTCGTCAGCAATTTACATGATTTAGTAATCACAAAGCGAAAAAGATGATCGGCTTCAACAAGCAGTGAATAAAAATGTGTTAAAGAATGTGCTAAAGTAAGGATTCGGGTGAAGTGCATGACGGATTTTAAAACAGAAACAGCTTAATCAATGTGTGTGTATGCCGGGGATGACGGAGTGTGAGTTTCATTACCTGGGCCTGGTGATTGGAATAGAGTTTGAGTTTGATTACACCTCCTACTGGAGAGTCCCCCGGTGTCTGCCATTTTACATCAGTCTTTCACTTCCGTTTATCCTCCCTTCTTGCTCCTGCTCCCATCAAGCTGGCCCTGTCGGCCCCCAGCCCTGAGGAGTGACGGAGTGGCCTTTGTCTGTTATTGAAGAATGGACTCGTGCAGCATCTGACTAGGCTGACCTCGGCATAACCCAAGCGGCGCGCACACACACACTGAGATTAGTGTACACACTCACATAGTGTCCATAGGGGAAGTCGGAATAAAAAGGAAAAGACAGTGATAAGGAAAAGAGATAAGAAACCACCAGATGATTTGGTGGTCTGAGTGTTTTCTTACAGGACAGCATATGGCACACAGGCACAACAACAGCTTTAACAGGTACCTGCTCTCAGAATACACATCTTGAGGTATTTGATTAAGACTGAGATCTGTCTGTGTAGACCTGTGTGTGTGTGTGTGTGTGTGCGTATGAGAGAGAACGTTTCCTTGGTTATTTTTCTGTCTGTGTGTTTGTCATTTGTTTCTTTCTCTAATCCTCTCTGTACCAGATGTTTCCTTTCCACTTCACTGGTTCTTAAATGAGAGCCTCCTGTGAATCATTCAGTGTGTGTGTGTGTGCGTGAGAGAGAGAATTTAGGCACCCATAGGTGTATGTGTGTGTCTGTGTGTGTGCCTCTGCCCCGGGTCCTACTCCAGTTGTTCTGTGGCACATCTAATTGCAGGTATTTTAGGGTCTCTGGAGAGACTGGATGTGTTTTTGTTTGCCGGGTGGAATAGATGTGTTCTCTGTGCGCACACAGGTGTTGAATTCTGTGGTTTAGCAGGCCAATGCATTAGCCATTTTTGCTTAATAGCTACCTTGCGGGATGGGAGAATTGGCTGAATTCATGATTTCAGCGAGCACATTACCCACACTGCAGTTTGACTTATTTAGCATAGTTTTCAAAGAACAACTGTAACAGTTTCTCACCAACACGGCAACACAACAGGCTGGGTGTGCTTCACATATAGACACAGTTGTTGCAAGTTTTATGTACGAAAAATGTCCCATGAGAGTCTAGGCAAAAAAAAACAAAAAAACACACAGGCAGACAGTAACAGTATTGTAATTGTACCACAGACATTTTGGCTGGTGAGCCACCATAACATCAATTTGGATGGTCTAAAAACTCACCACCCCGTGAGACAGGAACAGGTGTCTGCACTGAACAGTGACACTGAATACTTTTTTTTCCTCTCTTTCTGCACCCAAATGGCTGCCTTTAATTGATTACTGGCAGAATCTATGGCGGTGTTTGGAAACAGCTGCCGGTGCTAATTTCATCACAGGGGAAAATGGCAAAAGGACTGCACCACTACACTGACATGCGGCTGAACGTCCTTTACCTGACATTGGTTTTCCTGCAGAGATAAATTTTGCTGCGTACTTAAGCTTACTTGTTGATAGCAAGTTGATACTTGTTAATGGGCATTATACGCTCTGCAAACTAATTTCCTTTCCAGCATTTTTGTGCAGATCTCATCCACTAAGCAACAAGCAGTGTCATAGTTTTAAAATTCAAGCTTGTTTTTTTGGCATTTTGACAGTGGTGATTTCTCACAGGAGGCAATAATTCCTTCTAAATTTCCTCATTAATATGTCCCAAATAAACACAATTACTGCACTCAAATATGGGTTTTTATAAGCTAGCAACGTTTCTGCACAGCCTGAAAAAGTCTTGATTTAATGATTTATAGATAAAGATTAATTTATGTAAAAAATAAGACCTTATTTAAAGGTAGGGTAGAGAATGTTGACGCAAGCAGGGAGTAAGTGCGATTTTGAAAGTACACAACCCACAAAATCCTACCGCCGCTCCTCAGTAAAGGAACGCCCCAAAACACACAAATGCACACAAGGAGTCCAGGGAGTCTTGGAGAGAGGAACATATGACAGCCGTATCCAACTACAACTACTTCAAGTCTGATTCATACGACGGCGGATCAGGGAAAAAACACATTATATTAAATTGCAACATCAGGAAAATAGTGTAATTTATCTGAGGTTAATAAACTTCATCTACAGATAGTAATCTATACAAAAATGTATACAGTAATGCAACTCACAACTATATATAGTATCATCCAATCAATTAGCGGAAATTGTGACAAGGTCTTTGGATGAGCAAGTAAAGAATTTTGAAAACACAGAACTGAAAAGTATAAATACAAAATTACATTTTTGTATTGATTTGTTTTCATGACCATGAAATACAAAGTAGTGTACAGTACAATACGATGTAATTATCATTAATACCGGCCATCCCTGAGCTGAGTGGCTCCGTAGAGACCCATCACAAAGGCCGCCTCACTCTATTTATGGAAGTATGCATAAAGTTTGAGTATCAAAAGTGCCAGTATGCTTCAGTTTTGCTATATTTTCCTACTGGTTTATGCAGAGAATCGTTGTCCTCCAGGTCAATCAAATCACTTAACCTCTTTCTCCATGAGGTATGCGTGAGTGAGTAGTAATATGTGGAACACACATATGCACACAAAACTTTTCATGAAGACATAGGTACTTTTCTTGAAGAGCCTTGGGTAATGAATGAGTGGTTAGCTCAATGCCTGCTGTGATAGGCTTTGGTATGTCCTGTGTTCAACATTTCGCTTACAAAAGAACCAGATTGTCCTGACCTTTGTGTGGTCGTGTGTGTGTGTGCGTGTGTCTGTGTAATGAGGTTCCTCTGTGGTTCTATGTAAGATGAACGCCCGGAGAGAAAACATGGTCAAACTAAGTGCCTGTGTGTGTTACGAATTTAATGGCAGGCACAAAGGCTAATATATTGTTTTGATTTAAGGATGGGAAATAAGGAGGATTATCTAAAATGGGTGATGGTCCATATTTAAGGGTGTCTATATTTTTGATTTTTTTTTCACACGACACCACGGTGTATGATGCAGGAGGAAATGTAGTTGATATAACGTCAACGCTGACAAACGCACATCTATCGACAGAGACTTCGGTTATGGATATTATCTCAGCGCGCTCTAAGAGACGACACACACAAATGAACATTCACACTATAGTGAATGTGTCATGTGTTCTCCTGGTTAATGATCCTGTCAGTCATGCGGCTGCCCACCCATCACCATCTCGCTACTATATATATTCCCTGAGACTCAAGTTTGTGTGTGTGTCTGTATGTGTGTGTGTGCGTGTGTGCGTGCATGAACATTAATATTCTGAGCAGGCCAGGCACTTTGCTCAGTAATGGCATTTTATTTTGAAAGTCATTACTCTTAAGATGTATATAACTCAAGGAATCTGAATCCAACAACAAATGAGTCATGATGCTTAGTTGTACTTTATAGTGTTAGCATGCACTGGGTGCCATATTCAGGGTCATCATCTTTCTGAGTATCCCCATTAAAAAAGAACTATTATAGCACACGTAAGCACACACTGATTGTTTCTGTGCGCCCATGCTTTCTGCTGCTGTGTGTAACAGGTTATTGGAGCAGTCAGCAGAGGCAGCCAGCAGATGTTAATTTGCAGCAATTGCAGTGGAAGAGAAAAAGAGAAATTGAGGATTATGTGACGGATAAAGCGGAGGTGGTGAGTGATAGTGAATCCACGCTGAGGAGCGATTGCACTGGAGGAAGAGAAGAAAGATTAAAAATGGATAAATTGGGGGAGAGGTGATGAGGTGCGGAGAATGGGAAATACTGTAGATGACAGACTTTCAATGGCAAAAGGAAGGCACCAAAAATCGCGTGCATTGGTGAGGAAGCTGGGGAGGGGGGGGTGACGGT
>OMNV01009220.1:53144-76407 GCA_900303265.1 Brotula barbata | reverse complement strand
CCCCCCTTGTTCTCTGAGAATTAAAGCTTTCAGAATAAAACACAGTTTACTGCACATGGCTCTCTACGCAGTGAAATGTGTGTGTGGGTGCGAGGTAGACGGGGAGTAAGATTGATTGAGTCCTCCAATATCATTTTTTTTTGTCACTTATCCCACAATTAATGACTCAACCTCTACTCCTAACCTTCTCTTAAGTTAGAGTGTCAGTGTGTGTGCGTGTGCTCATGTCGTTGTCAGGACAGTGTGCATGTGTGTGAGTGCGTGTGTGTGCGCTATGCCATGTGCATGTCTTCACATTTCTACATATCTTGTTCTGTGTGAAAGCAGGATATGACTTTTCATCTCTTTCCCTCCAATTAAAAAGACAGAGAATGAGAAGTTAGGGGGAAAAAAAGACCAGATCGAGTCAATTACCACCTTTTCCTCTTTCCCTTCAAAGGAGACATCAAAGCTTCTTCTTGCCTCCTCATGTCCCTCCCCCCTCTCTTCTTTCTCTCCAACCCCTCCCATCAGTATCTCAGCTAGCCTGTTCATTTCCTCTCTACTCGTCACTCGTTGGAAATGTACGTTTGCCAGTTGTTGCACATGCTGACATTCAAAAAAAAAAAAAAACAGTCATAAGATCCTGTTATATATGACTTTCATAGATTTGCATTGATCTTGTTGTGATTTTACACCGTTGCTGTGTCCTTTTCTCACTCACTCTCTCTCTCTCTCTCTCTCTCTCTCTCTCTCTCACACACACACACACACAGATCCAGAGTCTGATGTCGTGGCTCCATCAATTGTCATCAGTCCAAAGGATACAACAGTGGTTGCAGGGAGTGAAGCTACACTGGAGTGCATTGCCAATGCGAGGTGCCTTTCTTGTTCTACGTGCACACACTCTGCTTTCACTTCTTAAATGGACACGTGTAATTCCTGTTTTGCTGCACAGCACTGTTTTCTTACAGCTCAAATAGAGGATATCACAGAATCACAACTCAGCATCCTTTTCACCCTTGTATTGTTGTGCAGGACTTAACTTTAACAGAAATTGGAGTCCCGTCTTATATCGGCGGTGAAACAAAAGACACCTGCATATTAAAACTTGCCAACACGTGCACACACACTTACACATTTGGCGTGGTACAATAGCTTTTAATAACTTTTAATATTTAATTATCTGCATGATGAATAATATATTAGTCATTGAGTTCATAAAACACAATGTGTGTGTTTTTCGTCAACTAGAATGTAGCAGTTTTGCAGCACAGCCAGCGTGGAGAGAGCCATGAAATTAATCAGAGCAGTTACCATCATTTATCACGTTTTTGGACCTCACTCTATTTGTTTGTCTCTCTTTAGTATGACCTCCATCCGCACACAGCTAACAAAGACCATATCCGAGTGTATTTCTGATTATGTCTAAAAAGCAAAATTTAGCAGTTTCATAATTGTTGCCCTTTGATTACAGGTGACAACCTATTATTGCTAAAAAATTTGAAATCCTCATCCTATATTTAGATATAGGATTTAAATATATTTTGTAATTTTGTTAATTTATTTGTTAATATTTTATTAACAAATTGCACACATACCTTAGCTAGTCAGGTACTAATATTAATGCATATTGCAAACCCAAACTCAATAATTACGTGCAAGAAAATTGTAAATTTGGGTTACAATTTGTTTAAGAGCCCTTCGTGTTTTCCGTGGACGTTGTACACATTTACACAGATGAATGTGCTCTTTTAACATGTCGTTTTTCATGTTGTTTATTCGGATAAAGTTTCAGAAAGCATTTGTAAACCCATTGGCTTCCAGTAACATCTGCTGTACTGGCTGACTCTTTTATGCTGAGTAGAATCGACTACTCTGATATACACACTGTCATCATTCATTCCCTGCCTCATTGACACAAAAACTGATGGATTTAATATGTTGTAATTGCCTTCTGTCACTCTTTTCTCTTATTTCTCCCATTCTTGCTGTCTTCTCCCTTCTCTCCACTTAGACCTGTGGACAGTCTTTCTGTGTCTTGGAGCCGGGATGGGCGTTGGCTGGCCAGTGGGCGTCGGCTCATTATTCCTGCCTCAACCTCCTCTGACATGGGGTTATATGTTTGTGAAGCGTTGCTTAGCAACAACACTGCTAAACCTGTGGAGGCCAGGGCACATCTCATTGTAATGGGTAAGACAAACAGACTGAAGCAGACATAAGCAGACTGATACTTACACTGCTTAATGTGATTATCAGTCATTTTCCTGAGTGGACTTGACCCATCAAAACGAACACTGGGGACATTTGCCATCCATTATCGTTTAAAGCCCACTCTCACCGTTTTCTCTCCTCCTCAAAGTTTTGCTTCTCCCCTGAAAGCATGACTGAATATCCCATGTGGAGATTGTCAAAGGTGGAGTACTTTAGCAGAATCTCTATTATACATTAACAGCAGTAAGCTGCTTATTCTAGTCACACCCAGCTGATACATACAAGTACAAATTCATGCACGCACACTGAACATACACCACACGCAGAATCACACAATGGCACCACAGATGCACACACCTGTTTTCCCCACAGGTAAATGAGTTTTGTTCCATGGAGTCGCCAATCAATAAGAATACGCTGAAAGCATTCAAGCAAGAGCTCTCTCACAACAATCCACTCGAGTCCTTGATATGTGTGCTTAAATAGAAAACAACAGGCCCACAGACAGAGCTCCAGTGATTGACAAGGCAAAACTTTTCTCCCCCTCGTTCATCAGCGCCTTTTTGATCTACTGTGCGTGAGGGAGCACCTATAGCAGGGCCAGAAAACTACCCACCCCCACAGAATACTCACTCGTCAAAGAGAACCCCGACCCCCCCTCACACAGCCAATTCTCTTGTTACACCACTTGTTCCCCTGTCTTACGTGTGTATGTCACCCTCCTGGCTGTCTTCTTACATTTTACCAACGGGACGGTTACACCTGCCCCCCACCTGAAATGGACAAAGTGTGCCTGTACTCACGTATATGAGAGCATTCCATTCTGCCAAATACTTTCTTATAAATCCTCTTTTTCGACATTGAGCTCAACAAACCTTGATGCAATCAAAGGGATCCCTAAACACAATAGGATATTACTATGTCTGTTTGTCTCTGTGAAAGAGAGAGCCTCAAAGGTACTCATCATTCACGGTCATTTTTATATATTTTCAGCCACAAGCCAAATAATCTGAATACACCTGGCACTGCATACGTGTCATTACTTTACATGTGCTGTTGTCCTTCATCGTTGTTTTGCCTGCCCACCCTCCCCCCACTCTTAAACATGTTTTGTTTTTGTGCACCTTCACATGTTCCCCCACTTAACTGACGGAGAGGATTAATGCATCTGTGTTATCGGTGTCAAGTCATGTGGCTGTTATTCATCTCTTGTTTTCCTTCTCTGCCTTCACTGTTTAGTTCCATCGTTCTGTTGTCAAAATTGTGCTGAGTTCTGCCACGCACAATAAAGATAGGTGTGTGTGTGTGTGGGTGTGTATCTGGGGAGAAGTTACGACAAAGTAGTAAAGGTAGAATTTCTCAAGTCTGTGTCCTCAAGTAGAGCAAATGTAGCATCAACAATGGAGTCTGGTTTCTGAAATGCACAAACAAACACACACACAAGCACACTTGCACACTTTGTCATTGCTTCTCCATGTTAGCCTTCCACAGTGCATATAAACAAGGAGAAATAGAAAGAAGTAATGACGCTGAAGGAAGTAGAGTTTCTATTCCTTTAAATGCAGGGACATAAACCGGGCAGCATTGTGTGTGAAATATTATTATATGACATTTCTGCACAAAGATGAATACCTCGAAAAAAAAAAAGCGCAGAAGTGAAAATTCTATTAAAAGTCTGCCTGCTCATTTGAATAGAATGATGTGTAGTTTGCAATGGCCAGTGAATACATTCATTATTTGGTGCACACGGTTGACATCTCATTTACTTTGAACGACTACGTGACTCGATACAGCCACTGTCTGCAGCTTCTCCATAGCTACTAGACAGAACGAGGAAGAGCCATTCTGCTTAAAAACATATATTCAAATAAATGTCTCTGTCGCTGTTTAGAGCAGCGCTTACAAAAAGGTGACAAGTGTATCTATCTCTCAGGAAGTTATGTCAGAGGCTCTAGAGACAGGAATCCAGTCAAACTTTAGACACTCACCTGGGGCAGCAGAGGGACACATTTGCATAGCAATCCAACCTGAAGTCGTCTCTCTCTAATTTAAGAGAAACTGCGTGGAGACTACATTTTGCCCAACAGAAGTTGTGCTCGATGATATATTTGCCAGTGTAATATGTTATATTCATAGATTCACGTACAATATTTACTTTTTTACTTTTACTTTCTTATATCATATTATGACCTAACATGGTGGTTGTTGTTCTCCAGATCCTCCTTCACTCTCCCCTCAGCCCAAGAGCAAGATCCTTGCTGAGCTGGACAAGAACGTAGAAATCCCCTGTCTTGCTACAGGTATGCGTGTGAGTGTGTGACCGAAATGGGTTAAATACCTGATTATGATGGAACCTCACAATACTGGCCACTTTTCTCGTGTGCATTGGTTTTCCGTTTTGTGTGTTGTTGTTTTTTCAGTTTCGTTGTTCCTATTTTCAATAAGACAATGTTGGGGTTTGTAAAGGTGTGTATTCTGTAAGCAGTCTTCTTGGCCAGTTACAGTGTACAGGAAATGATCATCCTGAGACCAATCCAGGTAATTGCGCTTATGTTTAACCGGATTACATGGAAACACCCATACAAGCAGGGGTCGACACAACTAGCCTGCAATAGAGAACACCGCCTCCTTCCCTGTCATGTCTCTAGCTCTCTCGCGCACACACACGCTGGGTGAGTTTATGTTCCTCCTCAGTAATCTGATACAGTGGCAGTGTAATTAAATAGCTTAGGCCTGGGGGTATGGAGAGAGGGATGGAGAGAAGGAGTAAAGACAGATAGAGGGCAGGGACAATGTGTGGAGATGGAGGGGGTTGAAATATACTTCATGCATGTGTGTTAAGGATTGACACCAACAAATTGAGAAAAATAGCAGAATTTATCCCTCCCTCTGTCTAAAACAGACACACTCTCGCTGTCACTCACGTGCGCAAATACGCACACGCACACTGGTTTGGAGGGCTGAGGCGGAGTAATTGCTTGAGCCCCCTGCATATCATATCTGGTATCTTGTCCATCAGACAGGTGGGGGCTGATAGCTCTCCAGCGTGATCGTCTTGTCTGCATCTTTTATTCAGAATGTTTTCTGACCCTCTCTGCCACCTTTAGCCTACAACCCACACCCTCTAATCAATATATTATTAGCAGTCATTTTGCCAACATGCATATTTATAAAGACAGTGTGGCGAACAGAAGACAGATTGCTGCAAGAAGAGCGTGTGTGTGTGTGTGGCCATTTTAGTGGCAGAAATTGCAGTTTGATTAGCACTGAGGTCAGCAGGCTTCTTATTAAGAAAATGTTGTTCTTGTGTGTGTGTGTGTGTGTGTTGTTTGTGTATACTTGTGTAGGCACGCCCCAGCCCAGGATGGAGTGGTTTAAAGACGCAGTGCCCCTTTCCAAACTAGCCAACCCTCGCTACAAGGTCAGCTCAGCAACAGGACTGACAGTACGCAGGGTGCAGCCGGGAGACGGAGGAATATTCCAGTGCTTTGCTCGTAATGATGCCGGAGAAACACAGGCACACACACAACTCCTCGTCTCCAGTGAGTCAGTCCGACACACTGGCAATCACAACAAAACACATATGCACGCACACAGTGCTTTGTCTCTCAGTGGAAATGTTTCTGTGCCTTTAACCTTCTTTCTCGTTCTTCGTTTCATTTACCATTTACTAATCCCTTTCTTTGTCGATGCAAGGCCTTGTGTATGCTTGTTCTTCCAGCATCCCCTTTATTCTCGACTCCTCCACTCAACTTTGGGCCCTGCAAATGTCTACGGTGATTTACGTTGTGTTTAGTGAGCGTGTGATCATAATTAAAAGTCTCCAAGGGGCCTCCGCAACACCATCCCTCCATATATGCAAAATGCGGCTGGTAATAAATAAAGCTTCCATTTGTCAGAGAGCAGGAATTTGTGTTTAAATCAACACTGTCATCTTTTCTTTTCCTGTTCTCCCTTGTTCTCTGTAAAATAAGTGTTTCTGTCTCCTGGCTCTCTTTCCAGTATTTCCCTCCTAACAAGCTTCTCCCTCTTTGTTGTACTTATGGTCTCGCTCTCTTTTCAGGTGTGGCACCTACATTTACATCTCCCCTTTCTGACCAAACCGTAACCGATGGAAATGTTGCCTTGCTTACCTGCCATACAAGTGGGGCCCCTAAACCTGGCATCACCTGGAAGAAAGGTAAGAGACCTAACAGCAAACATATATTTCTAATTTGACAATTTAATTTAATACTAATTTATACATGGTGAGGCATGGAAAGTTTATTAATATGTATATGTGTATATATTTAACACCATTCAGATACAAAAGCATTGCCAAACATAAATGTTACACAACAAAGAATTTAAAAGATAAGTAAATGGAAAGCATTAAAAATTTATAATACAGAACAAAAGCAACAAAGCAGTCACTATATTCTGTGTTAAAATTCTCTACTCAAGAAATTTGAATCAATATTTTTTCAACATTGAAGTATTCAAAGTATTTTAGTGATGTTTATTATTCCTCTCTTGTTCTTCCTGTCTCTTTCTTTGTTTCTTAATAGGCTCCCTGGTTTTGGCTAGCGGTTCTGTCCAGGTCCCCAGGTTCACAATAATGCAAACAGGTGGTTTACAGATCCAGCCAGTTGGTGTCCAAGATTCGGGAGATTACACGTGCATTGCCTCCAACTCTGAGGGAACCATCAATGCAACAGCAACACTCACAGTCTGGAGTAAGACGCACGCAAAAAGAGACATGCATGAAAAATGACACAAGAAAGGATAAATGAGCACTGCTTCTGTTTTATCACATCACAATCCTTCTGCTACAAAGTCTCCCCAACAAAATATGATTTAAATTGACAAACTTCCCCTGGTTTGGTTATTTAAACAAATACTCTTGATGAATGAAAAGTTCTTTCCTGTGTCCAGTAGACTTGTTTTTATAAAAGACTGTTTATTCGATGATACCTACAAAAGGACTACGACGTCCTATCTAATCTGTTTTTGAGGAGGTTTTTTTAGCCCCGCTTGAGATTTGACAAGGCGGACACTCCAGAAGTCTGGATATAGTATGGAATAACCTTCGTAGAAGAGAACAAAACTTGTAGCATTTAGCTGTACTGTTATCTTTAATTGAAGACATCATCCAAGTCCGTCACATTTTTATAAAAACTGACAGCATGTCTACAAGAAAGGGTCAAGCGGCCTTATATACAAGGCCTTAAACAGAGCCAAATGGACATGGAACAATAATTTATCATCTGCTGCCCACATGCATTAGCTCAGCAGTGTGATTGGTTATTGATGGATTGAGGCCGTTTCAGTGGTGAAGTAATCATATGCTCTGCAAGGTAAAGGGATGATCAATAAGTTGGTAAATTTATTGATTCATTAATTGCGTATAATTTACTTTAGATGTAATTCCATTGACTTAGGTAATAGGTTAATCATAGTCTGGAAGGTCATGCCTTGATAAATTTTATACTTTTTGAAACCTGCTCACGTCTCAAGATGCTCCAGATGAGACATAACAGATACCTTCTGATTTGATGCACACAAAGTACATTTTCTCACCGGGGCTCTTCTTGGTTTAGTTCTTAATTACAAGAAACCATTACAACCTGAGCATAACAACTCAACAACAGTGTGAAGATTGGCAAAGCTTTTTTTTCTGTAACTATAAATGCTGCACATGCAGTAGGCCTACATGTTCACACTCTAAATGATGTGTGTTACATTAAGAAGAGGGAAATACACATTTCATTTAAGCTCTACAAATGTTTATTATAATTTACTTTTCGTCTGTCTCTGTTATCTCGTAGGCCGGACTGCCATTTCTGTGCCTCCATCAGACCTGCGTGTTATCAAAGGAACCACTGCTACTCTGAACTGTAATGCTACACATGATCCCAGGGTCACACCCAGGTACTTGATTATCAGTGTGTTTACTGCACATATGAGTTAATGTGTGCATATGTTCCCCTGCTGCATCTGTTTTCTATGTAATATGCGTTTCAGTGTGCTACAAAAAAAGTCTGATTATCTTCCTTGCTGTAGCTTCCACTGGGATCGTGGCGGCGCGCCCGTCTATCCGTCAAGTGGCGGCCGTGTCTCCGTGCAACAGGGCTCCCTAACTATTGGTCAAACGTGGTCAGGTGACATTGGGGATTACACCTGCACTGTGAAATCGCAAGCTGGCAATGATTCACACTCTGCACGCCTGGAAGTCATGTGAGTTTACAGACGAGGCTTCACATGTTCTTATTGCAGTGTGTGTTTTTTTTACGTCTATATGTATTAACCGAAACACCATAACCTCATCTTACTTTACTTTCTTGACGAAAAGGGGCTTCAGTCATTAACAGTATTCATGCAAAGAAATATATGCATCTGTTCAGTAACCGAAGCAAAAAAATGTTTTCTTCCCTGTGATAAGACACAACAAGCATGATTTGATTTGGCATGCTTGGCAAGCCAGTGGGAAAACAAACAGTCCATCCACAGCCAGCAGTCTGGCAGATTCACATTGCAGATATGATTGACAGGGAGGATGCCTCAGGCTCAAACATCTTAGAAAAAAAAGGATTGATTGTGCAAAACATACGTCTGGAAAAGCAGAGGTAATTTGGTGTATTGCCAAGTCGAAAGTGAGCATTAGCGTCACCTTATTTCAGCTCCTGCTTAATGAAATAATTGCGTGTTTTCAATAACAGCCACGTCCTATTAAGGATCAGACATTTTCTAAACCAAATAACTGCATTTAACAGTTCTAGGGCGATATCTAAGCAATCTATGGCGCTAAGTCCCGCGCATTACTTTGCCCTACGCACTGGTGCGGCCAAGTCCATTTGGTGTTTAAGTGATGCGTATTCTTGGCGCATAGTGAAGCGCAGGGCGCAAAGGGATAGGATTTAGGCTCCTAATTAGCCATGGCCGTGTTTCGGGTTGGACTTAATTTGGACCAATTAGAGCATCACCTGCCATTCCCTTAAGGACCAGGTCCGCTTGGACTTGGTTCATTGCTATTTACACGATAGAGTCCAGATAAAGAACTTCTTCTTGGTGCAACAGAGCGGACAGATTTGGAACAGATTTGCTCTTGTTCGAGGTGAAAGCGCGTCATCTGCGGGAGTGGCTCTCAGCCACGATCAGATTAGAAGATTTTATTTGACTATTTATTAGTATTCCACAGAAGACAGTCCACGAATGTATGTTTCACAATCCACAAACATGTCATTGTTTTTTATTTTTGATTCCATAGCAACGCGCCAAAATTTGCATGGCCACTCGACCAACACCCCACGGTGCACAAATGGGCGCATGTGCAAAGTGTATTTTCTGTTTACACAACGTGGGCGCTCGGTGTGAAAATAACAACTGCGTTGGGTGTGCGACAGCAATGACACTAGTGCTGACAGTTTTCGCCACCTTTGTGCGTAACATGTGGGGGCTACGGTGTGGTGTTGTTGTAGGGTAGTTATTATTACACAATAAAAATAGTCATGAGTTCGTCAGATACTCTGGGTGGGTGAAACCACACAGTGGCTTCGGCACTGCAGTACACCCTCTGCACTCCACAACCTCAAATGTTCAGCTTTTATTGGTTTATAATCTTGGGGGTGCGTAGGTATGTTTTTGTGCATACAAAAATACTGTAGAGATTGAATTAGCCCCGTCTCTAAGTATGCAGTTCAGCACATTTAGGCACACACTCTCAGCCTCATTACAGCCACGGGGTAACACAGTACAGTAAGGTTGTGGCCTGTACATATTAATAGGTGCGTATCTAATATATCTATTAAAGGCATATATGGGATACAACACATTTGCTGCTTTTCCCACATCCTTCTGAATTATTAGTAAGAGGTTACACATGTTGACGTCCAAGGGAGAAAGTATGTGCCTCTCTCGGATGTGCAAAAACATGTGGGAAACATAGTGACTTTGGTGTGCGTGTGTATGTGTGTTTGTGTGCGTGAGGGAGAGAAAGAGACATTCTCGTTAGCTCAGTCTCAATGGGTCATAGGGGCTAACAGACGCTGGCGGCTGAGGAGACAGACTAATTATCAGCAGGTTATTGGTTTCAACTCTCACAAGACCTATCCGTGTGTTTGTGAGAGTGTGTATGTGCGTGTTATGTGGGTGTTTTGCGGAGGTAGTTGAAAGTCGAACATTCTCTGAGCTCATCCATTAATTAATATGATCATGTCAGCTCAGAAAAGGAAACATCATTCTCATTTCCCCATGGTCCCCTTCTCTCTCATTCAGTCTTCTTCTGTCTTCTTGCTTGTCCTTCCCGTCCCTATTACTACCTTGTTCTCTCTATTCACCCCCACCCCCTGTGTTTCCTTATTTACCGATTTCATACCCTGTTAAAAATTACAATTCATCAACCAAACCCCACACGCTGGATACAAGATTATTTTGAAATAAAGAAAAATGAATAGAAAAAAAAAAGCCGAAAAGCAGTTTTGGGACAATTGATTTTTATTATTTCACATTTTGGCCTTTTACACTCACACACCCACACTGAGATATGTTTTGTATTTTCTATCTTATCACCACTGGACACTTGTATTTTCTTTCATCGTTATGACCTGAATGGAATTACATCGTTTCATTCATTTTCAATCTTCATGGTTAGGATACAGTACAGAAATTAGCAACAATATATCACAATACAAATACCCAAACAGTTGCTGTATTACAAATTTAGATGGAAACACGCTGGGTACTTTCTCACAGACCTGTTTATGAAATACTACTACCTAGGTGTGAATTATGTACCAGGCACACTGTTTGGTAAGGACAGTGTGCTGTGTTGATGAGGATGTTATGGATTCGTTCTTGATTATGTGCTGAGTTAATCGCACACTAAAACTTTTTTGGTCTGTCCTGTTTTTTTTTTGTGTTCAGTGAGCTGCCTCACTCCCCTCGCTCCCTCACGGCCCGTCTCAATGAATCTGATTCCGGTTCTGTCCTACTGTCTTGGCTGCGCCCCTTCGATGGGAACTCCCCCCTGCTGTACTACATGCTGGAGCTCTCTGAGAACAGTACGTATGTGTATTGGTGTGTTTATGCATGTGTGTGTGTGTATCCCTAGGTCTACTTTATAGTGCCCGAGCAGCAAACAGCTGTTCAGTTACTGTCTACCAGACACTGATACACACTCATTTACATGATGCAAACATATGGAGAATGGTGTTGCTGCATAAATGTACATCTAGGTTGCTTACAAATGCCACGGTTGCGCCAACCACACGCACACACTCTTTTTCCCTCCCTCCATCTCGCTCTCTCTCGCTCCCTCTCTCTCTAATCACAGATGTTTTAGCAGCAGGCTGGCTCTTTGTTAGATGAGAAATAGAGGGAGCGAGAACAAGAGGAGCGAGGGAGTCAGGAACAGGATGACAGTAGAAATAGATTGGAGAGAAATGACTGTAGAGTTGCTCTCCTGTTGAAGCAAAGAGGATGAGACAAGGTGCTGAGCTTAACATTTAAAGACAATTAAGGACTGGAAGCTGGGCGGGTGCGTTAATGTCAAATATTAATGCAGTTTAAAAGTTTGATGATTATTTTTTTCGCTGTCACCATTTAATTTAGTTTCCCTGTTGCATCTGAAGACACGAGCCAAGATAATGAAACGTCACACACTGAGAGAGCAGAGAAGAAATACGATAGGAAAAAAGAGAAAGATTACAAACTTTTACTACAAATTTTCGTGAGGACTGAATCCAGACAGTAACGAATGGATACACTGATGTCCTACAACGTGCTCACTGATTTGTGTGAATTTGTGTGATAGAATTGAGTGCATTATAGAGACAATAATCCGCATCTAGTGTGTTATCATGTCAGACAAAAGTCGTAGTACAAACATTGGCTTGGCTCAGATGAAATAAACACTCGCGTGGTCCACCTGTGCCTGCTGTGCTAACTTTAGGATAAAGAAACAAATATAATAGACACTAGTGAGGCAGCATAATATGGAGAAATGCTCTGATGTCTGCCAATTTATTGGATCCATTAAGCCTGAGATTAAGGTACGCAATATTGAAGTGTTTCCTAATGTACTTGCAAGTGAAGAGCATCGTTTTAGACTGTTATGGTGCAGACGTCGCACAAATAACGACAGACGAGCTGTAATTCTGTACGCAAAATCACTTACTTTTTATTTTGCGTCACCATTCATGCTGCAAACATAACATGTTTTCTCGTGTGTGTATACTGTGTGTCACAATGGAGGAGCGTTCACGTAACGTCCTTCCTCCTCCATACGATCACATGAGGGACAGGACTGAGGTTGAGGAGCTGCTAATGACCACAGGGGAACATGAAAAATGATTTATTAATGATTCTTTAAATGCAATTCCTGATGGTCACAGGCTGTGTTTTAGCCATTGTTTTCGCGGGGGTAAGGGGGTCATTTGTGGACAGCTTTTTGTTCAAAAATCTCAGAAAAATAGTGTCATTCACACATACACAACTGAAAGTACATGCACACTACTAAAAAACCTTGTACCTGTGTACCTGTATACGTGTGTATGTTTGATCATGTGTATGTGAGAGGTTATACGTGTGTGTATGTGTGATCATATGTATGTGAGAGGTTATACGTGTGTGTATGTGTGATCATATGTATGTGAGAGGTTATATGTGTGTATGTGTGATCATATGTATGTGAGAGGTTACACATGTGTATGTGTGATCATATGTATATGAGGGGTTATATGTGTGTATGTGTGATCATATGTATGTGAGAGGTTATACATGTGTATGTGTGATCATATGTATGTGAGAGGTTATATGTGTGTATGTGTGGTCATATGTACAGTATGTGAGAGGTTATATGTGTGTATGTGTGATTATATGTATGTGAGAGGTTATATGTGTGTATGTGTGGTCATATGTATGTGAGAGGTTATATGTGTGTATGTGTGGTCATATGTACAGTATGTGAGAGGTTATATGTGTGTATGTGTGATCATATGTATGTGAGAGGTTATATGTGTGTATGTGTGGTCATATGTACAGTATGTGAGAGGTTATATGTGTGTATGTGTGATCATATGTATGTGAGAGGTTATATGTGTGTATGTGTGATTATATGTATGTGAGAGGTTATATGTATGTATGTGTGATCATATGTATGTGAAAGGTTATATGTGTGTATGTGTGATCATCTGTATGTGAGAGGTTATACATGTGTGAATGTATGAGCTGTGTGGACATGCTTTTAGTATGCGTGTGCTTTCGGTGTGTGTCTGAATGGCACTAGTTTTTTTCTCGCACATTTTTGATTTTTAAAGTGTCCCTGTAATTTTTTTACCCTTAAACCGCTGGCGTATGAGTGAGATGTGAAGTAGTTGTAGTTGGGTATAGCTCTGATGAAAAGGATGGGCTGCTCTACTACGCTCCTCTCTCCAGAAAGTCACGGAGAGAGGAGCGTAGTAGAGTAGTTTGGGGGCGTGGCTTTAGAGGGAGGCCTGAAGGGAGGGGGCAGGATTTTATGGGTTGTATACAAAATCCTCAACATTTCCAACCCTGGCTTTAAGGATCAGGTCTTCAGCTTCCATGCTGGCATGTGCCGTCTCACCACAATTAGTCCGTAAGCTCAGTGACTTTATTAATTAATCACATAAATGATTCATCACGAACATCGTTCAACCCTACACACTAGCAAAATGTACTTATGTCAGAATCTGTGCTTCTGTTTATTATTGCCATATTCCCTCTGATCTGATCAGTTTCCAAATGACTTCTTACGTTACCATTCTTTACACTACCTCTCCTCCCTGTGTTTCTTCTTTCCTCCCTTCTTTTCCTTTTGAAATGAAACGTAATGAGAACATAAATGTTGTGTCGCACATCTAGACTCGCCGTGGAAGGTCTACCTGTCGGAATTTGATCCTGCTGTGACGCAGATATCAGTGGGCGGGCTCACACCAGCGAGGACCTACCAGTTCAGACTTTGTGCCGTCAATCAAGTGGGCAGAGGCCAGTACAGCGCTGAGACACAGAGGTAAAAAACTAAACGAAACATGTATATAGACAGGGTCACATATACCACATGTACACCCCACCAGCTTTTTGAGCTATGTTCTTTGCCAAACTTCTATTGAAGCTGTTGAAGATTTCACAGATTTTCTGTAAATATCACATTTTTTAGATGTGGAACATGCTGAGACTCGTTTAGAATTGGTTTGTTTTCCCGGTCCATCTCTGTGAAATAGACTTAGAAATATATAAAAATGGGTATGAATGAATTGGCACATTTCTATAGTGAAAAGGAATAACACACAATGCACTCTAATTTGCGTAGTGTGTGTGTGTGTGTGTGTGTGTGTGTGTGTGTGTGTGTGTGATAGGGACATGGGATTCTAATTCACAATGGAAATGAGAAAGAGATGTATTTTGACAAGGCACGGCTGACGGGAGAGGCCGTTTTGTTTAGAATCCATTTCCTTTAGAATGAGCAATTTATATTCATCACATCCGTACTGCATGTCCACATGTATGCATGTGCATTTCCCTGTCAGTGCAAACGGAATAGCATAAATTATGGAATTAACTCATGCAGAACAGCTAATTCCATAATTTATGATGCTTCATTCGTGTCTTACAATGAAAAGTGACGAGCAGGAACATGACAAAGCCCGATTGTCGGTGTGTGCACAGACAGGAGGCTGATTTGGGATCAGAAGAACATAAATTGCTGTGTAGATGTAAATATGAATGCATATTTAACGCAAGAGACAACAGTGATGGGGAAATTATGGTGACTTAATAACGGAACTAAATTGTGTATCTGCGTGCACATACACACAAAAACACTCTGAAACCACGCACAAACTAAAAAAACATTAAAACATTCTGAAGCTCGAACACACACAACAGGCTAAAGTGTGGCCGACCATTCTGAGATGCTAGTTGCGGTCCTGTTTTATATGCATTCTCAGATCACTAACTAGCAGCTGTCAATTCTGCCATCAGAACAATCACTCAATTACGGTCGACTCAGATTAACAATTTGAGTTTTCTTCTCTTCACCACACTCTCGCTTTGTTTTCCCGTCTTTAGAACTCTTCTGTTTCTGTTCTTTTCCTTTTCTATACTCGCAATCTCATTCTGAGATCTCCGTCTATTGAAAATAGTTGGCAGTTATACTCCTCTTTGATTTCCTTAGCTCCTGGTTTATTTTTACTTTCTCTTTCCATTGCCTGCACTCGCTTCATAATGCCTCTTCATCTCCTGTACCTTTCTCGATTGTTTTGTTGTATTCTGTTGCCTAGCACTCATGCTCCAATCCAAAGTTGGTATTGGGAGCAGCAGATAACTGATAATAAATGACAAATAGACATGTCATTACTGGTCAGAGCAAATGGATCCGGGACTTTTCCTTTCCCACATTTGTCTTACAGACATGCAGTTTCATTTCTTTACATGTGGTTGTTTGCCTTGATGAGTTGTGCTTCTGCACTTTTGCAGATGTGCAATTTTCAAGCTGCTTTCTGCACTGCACTGAGACAGACGGGGTCAAAGGAAAAGCTTGTGAAAAATCTCATCGTTCTAAATGAGAGCAACGTGGACAGAGAGGATGGAGATTGAAGAAGCATGCAGTATTCATGACAAGAAACCCTTATCAAAGTCTGAACTGCCAGCCGCTTGTGCATCGTACCATTTTGTTCTTGTCCTGATTAGAATCTGTACAGCTAAAGCTTTAATTCATACAGATTACTGAGCCTTTCTTTCTCTTATCGCTTCCCTTCATTCAAGAGGGCACACAAGGGCACCAACACTGTAATAAGAAACACATCCTGAATATAGCTGAATGATGAATGAATATCACCGCAGCATGAGAAAGAAAACATTACCTCTAAAAGCAGAAACTCAATTATTCCTTTAATTACACAATCTGCATTCACACAGGCCCACACATATACTCACGCATGACCTACACTCATACCATTACCATCACCATCTATAAAGAGTCAGCATACACAGTGAAATGACAAAATCTACAAAATGCCAATAAATCTGGGCATCACTAAAACTTAAATGTATCCCTCTCAACTCATCCTGTTTTGGGTTTTTTTTACATTCAAACTTCTCAGTCAGAGCTGAAACACATCATCCCGTGATCCAGTTTCCTCCCACCTCCAGCTTGGGAGAAATTGAAACTCAAAATTGCCCATAGGAATGAATGTGTGTATTGACACGCTTGCCTATCACTGTAGTCCTTCAGTAGGGAAGTAATGAATGTGGACCGATATTAGAGGCACTGACATCTGTTATCTTTTGGAACCACTTTGATTGTTCGCCTTTTAATTTTCTGTCGTCTTCTTGTATTTTTTACACTTCTCATATCACGGTTTTGAGTCATTTTGAGTTGTCTGAAAGGTGCTATTTATAGTTCTGCATTGTCTTTACTCGTGGAAACATAAGCAGCAGGGTCCCTGAAATTGAGATGTTGTGCAGAGAGAAGATTAGCACTGGAAAAGGCTCTGCAGGATGAGGTCAAATGATTGAGAAAACTGTTTTTCAGCCCGTTCTCTTAGTTATCACACTACCACCCCAGGAAACACAAGAAGAAAAACTATTATGTTTTGGGCCGAAACGAAGCTAAATGTAGGTGCTACAGCTGATATATACCTGTCTAATGCAGTTGAACGGATAGTTTTATGTTTATTGATTTGGTAATGATGCAAACTCTGAACCACTGATTAAAAGTTCAACAATAAAATATTAAGGGCCTATTATAAGATTTCTTTCTGAGAGAAATGGAAAATGTGTTTTTGACTTGAAGGTGCGAGTGTCAGACCTTGAATCTCACTCACATATTAGCACCGCTTATGTTTAAAATTAATTCAGCGGAATTGTTTTATACAACTACAGCGCTGTGCTATGTGTGGAATTGTAAGGTCTTTGGCTATTCATCAGATTTATTTTCATTAACCCACAAAATTGCAGGTCAGGCACTATTTTCATGCAGCTGAAAGGAACAGTGTCACTGCACCATTGTCCAAAGGATCTTTTTCTAAACTTAATCAATCTTATTTCAAATAAAAGACAGACAAAAAGGAGATTTTTCAAGGACAATAAAGGATTAACGCACAAGGGGTAAAGATATTTTATACAGCAGTGACTACGAATTCATTCATAAATAGTTTGCCTCTTCAGTTGTCTTGTAAAAAAACACAATAGGTTATTATAAATAATGTTTGTTACTCTGTAAGAGGTTATGCTTTTGTGAACAGTGTTGATGTCAGATTGCTGGCCATGGGACACAAAGGCAGGCACATGGAGACAGAATCTGGATGAAAAAAATCATTTATTTTGAAGAGAATGAAAATGTGACTATTCATCAGTCCCATTGTGACATGAAATGTTTGTTTATGTGAAAATCTCATTGACATGGTGCTTCTGTGACGGAGCCTGTGCTAGGAAATTGAAATCACAGGTTGATTTTGAAATGGATTTTGTTCTCCAAAGAGAAGAATTTTTTTACGATAATTTTTGATGGCCGTTGTTCACTTACAAGTTTGATTGTTTTTCCCAGTCTGATAGCAACAATTTAATAAATGACAGTTGGCCAGCTTGTCCTTAAAAACTCTGATTCTGGGATTCTGGCCAGGGAAACTGTAGACAAAGAGTAAGTAATTTTTCCAGGAATTTTCTTTGATTCAGGCTGTAAATTCTCTTGCTAGGAGGCAAATGAAAATCACAGAGAGCCGCTGACTTTCGCCCTTCGTATTTTCGTCTTTATTTTTTCTTTTAGAATTTGTGTTTTTTAATTGAGTTTCTAAATGCCAATTGAGACGGTATTAAATTAATTAGGAAAGAAGTGTGACTATGTCAAAACAGGCAGTATTTCATCCAAGTAGGTGGTTGGTGGTTTCAATTGGACAGAAATAAAATCAGACCACCACCTGTCAGACTGCCAACCGTAAATGGAGCAATTACCTCATGTCTCACGTAATTCATTTGCCATCAGAATAAAGCCCAAGTAAGCAACCTCTGTATGCATTTCCTCACCTTCTGTACTTTCCATCATACGCTGATTAAATCACTTATATTTGTCATCTACTCAACGACAGCCCATTTATTCCATCCATGTACGTCTTACTCGCCTTTATTCCTTAATTGCAGGCTAGGCTGCTGCTTTTGTTTTGTATTTGTGAGAAAATGAACAGATGTATTATTTTTCATGTGCTTTCTACTATAAGTTGCAGAATATGTGGACCGCGACAAAAACATTTAACTAGCCATAATTCCAAAAAGGATGTAACCAACAGGTGTTACAGCAGTTTTGCAGTAATGATACTAAAATCGGATCATTAGTGTAACTTGTATGCGTGTATGAGTGGAACGGAGGATTGGGTGACGAGACAATTACAGAGGACGGAAAGAGTAGTTGTTGAAGAATGTGAACTAAATCAAAACAGAAACGTTACGATCACAGAATACAATGACGGAATAGCTGGAGCAACTTGTGTTTTAATTTTTTTGTGGGGTTTTTTTCTGTTTTGTGTTTTTACACAAATCATCTTGGGGCGTGTGTGAGAGTCTGAGTCTGAGATTCCATATTAAGATGACATTGGAAAAGGCCGTGAAACAAAACACAGGATGGCTGCCTCTACCATCAGGATGGGAAGTCGGGCAATTTATTTCCAGCACCATGGAGTGTAATCAGCTATAATTGGCACTGACGTCTATCGATTACGCTTTGTTTGTGAGAGCTCTAATCAGCTCTAATTATCCAAACTGATAAACTGGTGGACCCTTTGCTTTGTGTCAATGTTACAAGACCACACACACACACACTTAGATACACATGGGTATGCATGCATAAACAGAGATTACACCACGTGACTATATTGTAAAATAGCAATACCAGTGCATGGCAGGTCGCTGAAGGCGTGGCTCACGCACACAAAAATGTTTTTGTTTGATTTCAGTTGTATTTATTTTAATTTGTTATTCATTTGTCCCATGACACAATATTTTGTGTTGTTTTTTCCAAATAAATTTAATGATGTAAAGTCATCATAAGTAATTGCTTGTAAATACCTTCACAAGCAATTACTTGACACGGGAAGAATTTAAAGCAAACAACAGAAATATTCTATCTTCAGCTAAGTTTACTTACAGATCAAATCCACACAATGAAATATTATATGAAATTATAACATAGTCACATGACTGTTAAACCACTCAATTGTTAAACAGTTAGTGTTAAGTGTACACATTAGCACATCATGAACACACAGTCCATGAGTCATTACTGCACGGACACACACACACTCACACACACACCACCACTCACTTCTTCTACGTCTGTCCCTCTCCGCTCTTCCACATCTGTGTTTTTATTTGACTCTGGACTTTAAGAGAAAAACGTCAATCTATTTGGTTATCTTTCCTTGCTTTCCTTTTTTTAGACACAAAAGAAACATTACCGTATTGATCAGAATATAAGACGCCTCACTTTAAGACGACTCGTTTTTGGAAAAAGACTTACAGCTTTGATTAAATAACATTTATTGGCTTTTTACGCACGAAAGTTTTATTGAACTTAGAGCCACGCGAAGCTGCCGCTCCTGACACACACTCAGCGGAGCTGTAATGTTATGTTACTGTTAATCGGAAGTAGCTGGCGAGTCAAGAGGTTGGGAAGACAGAGAGATCTGAACAGGGGGAGTTGATACAGAGCCAGGTTGACTCGCATTTCAGAGCAGCACAGCACAGATGATCCCAAACACAGATGATTATTCTCCAATGAATGGATATTTGATGATATTTGGCATCGAAAAAATATTTTTTTGAACTCTTGTTGGCCTGGCAGGGGGTCTCGTTGGCACGGCAGCCTGCCAGGCCTGTACAACTATAGAGGAAACACTAATATGTGTCTCCCCCCTTATCTTGATGTTTTGTGGGACTACACGAAAACTCAATTTGTCAAGCAGGGTGTTTAGCCTGTCGCCCGCCTCACCCTATGCTGCTGTTGGCTGCAGGCTAAACACCAGACTGTTTTAAGCAAACAAGACTTAAATTGTCACACAAAACAAAAATGAATGTATCTATTCAGCTGATACTACCCAACCATATCATATTTATATTCATACACTGGTTTCATTTGTGTTGCCCTTTTTCATGTCTCTCATTTTCTGATCAACTCTGTAAATAAATTTCAATATCACTGCAAACTTACCATTAAAATCTTCTAATCTAATTGTCACAGTTTTTGTTGATTTATTTTTGGCCCTGGAGGTTTCAATGGTGGCTAATCACACAAATAAGAAAACAAAATCTGCAGTATTGTGACTCAGTCCTGCTCACTTTCTCTCTCCCTGCACACACAGAGATACACACTTACTAACACACACAGACATCTTGCAGAAAATGTCCTAATTTACGTTGCTCGTGCGGAATGCATTGTACAATACACCCACACAGTATGGATGCATGGATGGTGTATGTGTATTTTCCGGCTTTATGAATGAATACAAAGAGGTGCTCGAATGGGTTGTTCTGGATTTTTACGCTCTTGTAATCTCAAGTGTGAAGTTGATGTCCCCACGTTGAACCCATTGAATGAAAAATTCACTCACTCACTGGGAATTAAAGCAATTCACTGGGAGTTTCTGCAGTAGGTTATACTTTAAGTGTGTGTTTGCGCATTGGACTTTTTGCAAGCAAATAACGGATTACTGCATCTGTTCATTGCTGTACGGGCATGTGGGTGTTTGTGGAAACCAGTGTGTGTGAGCTTGCGTTTGTGCATTAATGTGCATCATCAATTTCAGTCAAAAGCGGTGGCATAGTAGCAGATTATATACACCCCATTTCCAGACGTGTGCACTAATGCCCATCCCATTCACACAAGGCCCATTAGGTTGTGTATGTATGTGTGTGTACGTCTGTAGCACCTGTGCTGTCTAACAGTGCCTAAACTAATGGAAGTAAAGCACAGCTGTAAAACCACTGGCCTGTGCGATATATCCGCCTGTGCAACTCTGAAGCTAACAGCTTTCCCGCTCCTTTACACAAACACAAACGCACGCCTACCTTTATAAGCACATGTAAATTCAGTCGAACTCAGACATGCAGACTTTTCTACGACACACAATACGTGAACCAATAGTTAGTGGTTGGTTAATGGCAAATCATTCAGCAAGACACTGGTCACAGGCAGTGCTATGACTGGAGGGAGAACGTGATGTAAATCCATAGACATAATCCACGGAGAGGAAAAGACCATCAAATGTCGTAGTCTGTATTAGGCCGGAGGAAATTTGTTTGTGTGTGAGTGTGTGTCTGAATGCCCATATGGCT
This sequence comes from Brotula barbata, assembly GCA_900303265.1. Lineage (NCBI taxonomy): Eukaryota > Metazoa > Chordata > Actinopteri > Ophidiiformes > Ophidiidae > Brotula > Brotula barbata. Next base: position 54,894 of record OMNV01009220.1, on the reverse strand, counting down.
CTGATTACATCCACTGAGCTGCTTACAGTAAAGCCAGAGGCTGACCAACACAGCATGTGTGCGCTACCAACCGTGAGATACTTGGAACTTTAATCACGTGTGAGGGGTTACGGAAGGGGAAGGAAGGATAAAAAGATGAAATAATTGAGGCCAACGGATATGACGGATGAAAGGTTCAAATTATCAGACGGGGAGGGACAGGGACTAGGACATTAGAGCCAGAAGGGAGAGATGTGATACGGGGGCAGAGAAACAGAAGAGAGGTGAGGAGGGCAGACATATTGAGGAATCCAACTCTATGAATGGAACTGAGAGTCCATTCATCCATCCGTGTTCTAACCTGATTAATCCTGGTAAGGGTCAGGGCAGCCAAGATGTCCTCTTCCTACTACCTCTAGAACTACCTCTAGAATTTTCTTGAGGGTTCCCAAGCCATGTATAAAAAAAAGGCCGACCGGCACACCACCATATTAGTACACCAAACCGGCAATCAATCTCCTCTTCATTCTTAACCCAGATAAGACCCCAACGTACCTGAACTCCTCCACCTGGCGCCTCCCCCCTCTTCTTTTTTGATGAGAGAACCACGGCACTCAGATTTGGAGGTGTTGATCCTCATCCCGACCGCAACGCTTTCGGCTGTAAACCGTTCAAGTGTGCATTGAAGGTCACAGTGCAATGGCGAGAAAAGGAAAACATCATCTGCAAATAGCAGGGAATCCTAAATCCTCAATCTGGGGTTCGACAATTGGTCGGACTCTCCTTTTCAGCAATTTGTCATAGATGTTCCCGGGGAGGCTGAGTTATGTGATTGCCCTAATAATTTGAACACACACTTCAAGGCTGGCTCCGGTAGTGGGTCCCAGTGACCCTGTTCAGGGCAGGATAAACTTGGTCGTTCTGTTCTGTTATGTTCTTATTTCATAATGGTGTTGGTAGTATGTTTGTCTGGATTCTCACCACCAACCTGTTTGTCTTGGGTGACCCTACTTGGAGTTTGAAGCTCCTGATGACAGCTCTGGGGGATCTCTGAAACTCATAAATCCTTCCACCACTGCAAGGCCACAATCCAGGAAGAGGGTTAAATAATAGTGAATTAAATATTTTTCCAGCAAACAGTATAGCTAATACACTGATGTAAGGAATGTAAAGAGTTGAGGTTGAAATAGAAACTGGTCACACAAAGATTGTTGGTGTACGACTGAAAAAAAACAACCCCACAGGCTTAAAAATGAACAAACATAAAACAAACTGCAATTCATGGTCTGAAGTATAAATGTCTACTTGTTACCAATAAATACAACAAAGGTAGATTATTCCCAGGAGAAATCCCCTGGCATGCTGGAAAGGATGGATTTAACATTTCCATCGGCAGCTATAGTGGTGCGTTTGCAGTAAATGAACAATATAGCAAGAAATGAAAAGCAAAATTGGGATGTGTACACATAGAAGCGCCATGTGTGGTTCTCTAATGACAAACATGGCAATTTTTTTGAAGAAAACCCAACCTCTAGAGAAGAAAAGATGCCTACCTGGGAATGAGAAAGGCTTTAAAATGTGTCTGTTGCCTAACACAACTGTCCTCCCTCCTTTGCAGATTAATGCTAAGAGAGGAGGCACCCAGTGCTCCTCCAAAGAACATCGTGGCCAGTGGGCGGACAAACCAGTCTATCATGGTCCAGTGGCAGCCACCACCAGAGCCCCAGCTCAATGGTGTCCTCCGAGGATATGTCCTCAGGTACTCTCTCTC
>OMNV01009220.1:17277-53124 GCA_900303265.1 Brotula barbata | reverse complement strand
CTCTCTCTCACACACACACACACACACACACACACACACACACACACACACACACACACACATACACTGCACACACGTAACTGACTTTGGATCCTTTTTAGAGCATGTTTTACCTCTACATCAGAAGAGGATAACAAGAAGTGTGTTATCACTGGAAATTGTGAACAGGTCACAGTGGAAAGCAACATTAGGCTGGCAGAGAGATGGCTGGGCAGAAATTCAGTGCGAATCTTCTATATTACGCAGTAGTTTTGGCATACTTTCTCTTTGGTGTGGTGTTGCACATTTTTAAATATAGCCTGTAAACACATAAAATGCTATACAGGATTGTGTTGAGGTAAAAAAAACAAAAACGTATGTCTGAAAATGTTGATGACGAAAATGAGTTAACAGCTTACACTATAAATATTACTTGTCTCCTGTCTCGCCATATCACGCACATAAATGCGTACAAGCCACAATCTCTCAGCCGTATGAGCTTGCTGTCCTTGGTCTGATGTCCTTCCCTTTGATGTGTAACTAAAGAGTGATACACACTGTGTAATCAAACTGTCATCAGCCACCTACATGAATTTGCATGTAATTACAGTACATGTTATCTGGTCTTTATCCTCATTCACCCTGTTATTTTGTCTCCCCCAGTAAAAATCTATTCAAAATGAAAATGCACACACACATGCACACACTTCTCTCCAGACTGTGTCGTTTCAGCCTCATCGCACAGAGCGTCCCCCTCCTACCCTCTCTCCATAGCCTCAGCTGGCAGGCTGTTGCTCTCCGTCTCCCATCTTTTATCACTTTCTTCCCTCCGTCATTCCCCTCTCCTCCTCCTTGTCTCCTCTCCCTGAGTATGAATGTCAGCATGTCAGGTGGAGAGAGGGTAGAGAGGGTTATCTCCTCTGCTCTACACAGATACAACGATCCCCCGTCAGCCTCACCACCCACTGTGTGTGTGTATGTGTGTGTGTGTGTGTGTGTGTGGGTGTTGTGCGCGTGTACTCTATGCACGTGCGACACTATGCGGTATGCACGCGCTGACTCAGCTGGTAAACCACTGGAAGAGCTCGATCCTGTTATAGTGAATAGGCCCCAGACACAAATGCTGACGTGGATTATTGCTTCATTCAGCTCCATCAGATATGTACAACACCCAAATAGTATTACACCGCCCAGGTGGTCAGATGTTCTTTTAGTGGTAGTGAAGCAGATCTTTGCAGATCAGCATTCTTCAGAGTCTGATGTCGACCAGGGTAGGTATGGAGTTAAAGTTGTGAAATGTCCTATTCTTTGACACACAAAATATTGTTTCAGTTATGTAGCATCATGATGTCTTTGTAACCGGAGAGGGGAATATACCCCTTAAAGAGCCCAATTAGGAATTTTGGGGGGACTTCTACAAAGCAGGAATGTGATCTCTGCTATATTTATTCTTTGGTTTATAAAGAGCTTTCAGGCTCACAGAATAGCATGATGAGTTGATGTGATGTGGCACAAAGTGCAAAGAGTCGCACAGAGAGAGGATGGTAGAAATGGGTAGAAACACACCTATCAAGTATGTTAGTGCTCGGGGTTCAAATTTAATGGATGAATGTCGCGAGTTTGCTCTTTTAGCTCTTTTAGCTCTTTGTTTCACTTCCAGTGTTACATACTTGTGTGTGCATGTGTGTGTTTGTGTGTCTTTGTGTAGGTACCGTCTGGCAGGTTTGCCAGGGGACTACCAGGAGAAGAACATCAGCAGCCCAGAGACTAACTACTGCCTTCTGAAAGATTTGATCATCTGGACTCAGTACCAGATCCAGGTGGCTGCCTACACTGGAGCCGGGCTGGGTGTGTACAGCACCCCTGTCACTGAGTACACACTGCAGGGAGGTGAGTAGTTTACAAACTTCTTAATGCTGTCATAATAGTGCTTTGTTCTGACCACATATTAACTATTTCATATTGAGGACCAAGAGACAAAGCACAGCACTATTCAGGTCAAATGTCGTGTCTACATACGGTATTACTACACAGTAATCAGTAACTACAGTACGTTCACATGGGCATTTTTTCAGGGGAGGAGGGTACAACAGTGACTAGGCAGACCGTCCTCACTTTCACAGCTTTGGGTTGAATTAGTCAAATTAGTGTAATCACAGATACATACAGCTGCAATGACATTGCTGTTTGGCTTCCCCCTCTGTGATAAATTGATGATAAGTTAGTTAGCTCAGCATTGAGAGGAGCCAGCTGATGTGGTCCAGGCGTGTGGTTGGCCCCGAGGCAGATCCCTGAAGGCATGCCAGACGCTACAGTCTGGAATGAGACCCCGGGGCAGACCCAGGATATGCTGGAGGGATTACATGGCCCATTTGGCCAGGAACCCCTTGAGATTCTCCACGTGGAGGAAGTTGCTCTTAAAATCACAAGATGTATAATAGTGTGTAACAATGATCATACAGCATTTACTCTTCACAATTTACAATGCATTTGTCTCTTCTAATTTCAAACGTTCAAACGCGATTGCATAACTGACATGGGTAGATGTTGTCTCTACTTGATCGTACTGAAATAAAAGGCTGTTTAAAAGAGTTATCAAGACCGTGACAAAATAGAAATCACAATCAAAATTCCAGCCTTGCAAAGGTGGAGTGAATTACCTACCATGGCCGTACATTGGAGGGCTCACGCCATTCACCAAGTAAATTCACCTAAGGAAAGCTGTTGCTACTCCTCGCTGTTGCTATGAGTGCTGGAAATGAAACATAATTAATAGTTGTGGCCCAATAATGTTCAGAATGCAGGCGGTAGAAGAGAGAGGTAAAAATGGAAGGAGAGGCAAAGTGGTGCCGGGGATAAATCTTGAATGAATATGTGCTGTTCCCTTGCTGACTTTTACTCCAACAGTATATTGTCATTATTAAAGAAGGCCTGAACTGAACTGCACGTACATACACACACACACACACACACACACACACACACACTCACGTGCACATAAAACTCACAGTCATCATTACAAGAGTTCAGGACAGGTTTATAGACTCAGGAAAAGGAGTTAGGCTCATTAATTATTGTAATGTGGTTTAATGGCAGAGGCTGCAATGGATTGGGCATTTTCTCTCTGTCTCTTGCTCGGTATCTCTCAGAGGATGTGGTTGAGCTCACTGTTAGTCCATGATAGCAGGGCTTCTCTCTTGCTCATTCACATACGGGCGTGCTCGCATATTAAGGTTCCCCATGAGGGGAGAGTTTAGTGTTTTATCTGTGGCGGTGAGAGGTTAGAAGCCCCTCCCCAAGCGTTGCATACAGCTTTGGCAGGGGTAGAGGGATGTGTCATCATTTAATCTCTCTTCCACTCTGTCTCTCCCCCTTACCCTTCTGCTTTGTGTCTATCTCTCACAATCTCATCCTTCTGTTTTCCACCAGTTTCCTTGTCTTTCTTCTGTGCTTTCCCCTCCGTCTACGTCCCCTGTGTATTGTTGAGGCTGTTTGGTTCAAATTGTTAATGTAAAGGGCATTCCCATAATGCAGCAGTGCATTATCACTCAGTGACTTACTGGCATCAGCATAAACCCTTTACAGTGTAATCACCATAACATATGCACACACACGCACACTTCCATGAAACCACTCACACACACATTCTGTACATGTACACACAATTTTCACACTCACGCTTGCTTATTGCTATTATGGATGCCCACTTTCACTGACCAGCTGCTCTGACTGATAGCCTCTATACCACACATATAAAGACACGTTCACGCTCTACCATGGAGGAAGACAAAAAAGACCGGTATAAAATATGGTGAACGACGTGTGAAAGTCGATCTCTGTAGGTGCGAGCGTGTAAAGTCCAAATCCTTTTAATGAAGTGTTTGGACCTTACACGCTGTGGCAGTGCAGTAATTAACTTAACTATGAAAATTCTTCTGTCTTGTATATTGTTTCACATTCTGATGGGTGATGAAGTCATCACATTAAACACTTACTCCAATTCTGCTTTAGTCTTCTTCCATTAATATTTCACCGCACAACCTAATTTTACCACTTCTACACAACGCGTTCAGTTTATTATCATGGGAGGCACTATTCAGCATGTGAAACACAAGAAAACAAATGAATCAAATATTTTGTAAAATAGATGTACGATGGACAAAAGAATGAGTGGACATCAGATGAATTTGTTTAAAAAAAGTCTAGATGTGGCTGTAAGTTGCTTTTTATGCTTTGGTTTTGCACTTTTTCAGCACTATCAGGGTAGCTGTTGCAATGTCATAGGGATAATTTTCCTGGACTTTACACTCTCTTTAATGTCAGTAAAGCTTTCACATGGATGTTTTCACATAGAGAATAGCGCTGTCACAACCAATAACCCATATATAATGCACAAAATTGCTGTCCTCCATGGACACGTTGTAAATCATTGTAAAGTTCTTCCATAAATACCAAACGACTGTTGCATTACATGGCCTAAAACGTGGCTGCTTGTTTAGTAAACTCAGGAAATTGCAGGACTGAACATACAAATCAAATGAGTCATTTAACTTCTTTGCTGCTTCCCCAACAGCTACACCGCTGCTCCCAGGGCACGGACTGTAAAAAAATGTCATTTTACTGTCCAAGACCTCTGGCTTAATTGCTTTTCTTCACTCATTACACTCACTTTTAATGAGTCATCATTGTTGAGAAGCTAATGGGTGTGGCTCAATGTTATCCTAATGTCATAAGATAATAATATGCAAAATGTCCAATTCAGAAATTAGGCCATTATTGCAACAAAGCAGAGTAAATTTGGAAGCTAGCTTTTGTAAGGCTGGCAAAATTGAAGCAATTAAAATATTAGATGAATATGCACATGGGATATTGAAATATTGACTGTGTGTACTATATTTAACTGTGCACCCTGAAAAAGTCTACAAGTAAGCAGAAATAATATTCTATTTATTTCTCATTATTTCTTTTTTCGGCTTGGGATTCCAAGGCTAAAATTGCCCACATCTGTTTGATTATTTTCATTTTATCTAAACGTTTTTCCTGTTCCTGTTGTCATACACGTTACAGCGAAATATTCTGCTTATCTGTGTTCGTAGTTCCGACAGCACCTCCTCAGGGAGTGGAGGTTGTGGCTATCAACTCGACCACCATCCGCTTCACATGGAACCCTCCACCTCAGCAGTTCATTAATGGCATTAACCAGGGGTATAAGGTAAGGCCCCGGAGGTGTTTGTTTGTGTGTTTGTGTGTGTGTGTCAAGTTTATTACAGCAGCCTTTTTTTTTTTTTTTTTTTTTGTCATTTCTGCTTTATTATGATAGATACAGTAGAGAGATAGACGGCAAGGAGAGAGGCGATGATATGCATCAAAGGGCACAGGCCAGAATTGGACTAGTGCCGCTGTGTTATGTGGTATGCGCTCTGAACCGTTCAACATTCAAAATATCTGCTCTGAATTCCTATTAGCATACATGAAAAGTCCCATTTACTCAAAAATTCACAGTTGCTAAACCTAGAACTCAAAGTAATTCTCAAATTCCAATTGTTGAGGAGGAGTAAATGGTCTGTAGACATTGTTGTGCCCTCGTTATTCGTAAGAGGCACATTCACTGACATAATGAGTCAGTAAATTAATAAATAAACAAATTAACAATTGAGAATGTGAACAAATTACCCTTACTGAATGAGCTGTTGTGTGTGACTAAAATGAAAAAAGAGGGATGGGCTGCAGGGACAAAAAAGAGTATCAAACTGTCAAACAGTGGGAAAACTGACAGGAGAAAGAAGAGATTTAAAAAAAGGAAAAGCTGCTCAGGATAATGGGGTCAGAGCTTGAATGAAGTATGGTATTTCAGATATTCTTCAGTTCATTGTTGAAAGCAAACCCGAAGGACCTGATTAACATGATAAAGAACACACTTCACATATTTGCTGTATGTCAGTGACTCACTGTGCATGTTTGTTGGTTTATTGGTGTTTTTGTGGGGTGATAAATACTATATGGGTTTCCATCTGGTTGATGTGGCTGTCTGATGTGTTCTCAGCACGCAAGGCTCCTCCACTGCAAATCAGTGCAACCTCTCAGTGTTGTGTCTACGTGTGCACATTTGTGCACGTGGGGGTGATGTGCTGGTGAGAGGACAGTAGATAATGATATTAATTAAGAGAGGATATGAGGCAAAGCCTCATCTCATCTTTTCTCCCCACAGAGCAGTGATGCTATACAATGGCCTTAATAATATAGTTCAATATTCATTGGCAGTGCAGCAACCAGCAAACCACTCCAGAGTTCCTTGTGATGTTTCCCACTTACGTGCCCTTCAAACTGTGTAACTACAAATTTCTGCACGGATACTATGATATTTGTCTGTCAATCTCTCTGCCTATTATAGCTAATCAATCACATCTTAGTGAATTTGCCTGTATTTTCTCATTTTCTACTGTATCCTTTTGAATGGGTTTGCTTGGCTGCGAAATGAGAATGTCATTTATATGCAGCCGTAGCAACAACAGAACCAATCCCTCAACAACCCTTTGATATGAGATACATAAGGGTGGCACATCAGCACTCTTTTACTGCACAAACTGTACTGTGCTGATACAAAAATACAAAAGAAACCCGCCTGTACCATAATAGCACCCTTAGAGATTTTTGATTGGCTTAGATTGGCTCAGGGGTGAGACATTATTTCTCGGAGGGGGCCACATGAGAAACCCAGATTGTTGAACAAATTTGGTCCTAACTCTAATTTTACTGCTAGATTGAATTATACAAAATATAATGTGCTCTTGCTCGTATTCTTCAGCATTTAGTATACTTAAAATCAATCCAAACAGCATTTTTTGAAGAACATTAAATGATGAGGGAGTCCTTGAAAACACTATACAGGAAAAACAAAATCATGGATGCTTTCATGGATAAAACCCATACTGTATTACTGTTTTATCTTTGACAAGAGCTGTCAGCTGCTTAACAGCCAAGCATACCTGAAGACCAAAAAAAGCAAACCAGTACGTCTCCTGACCCATACATACAAATGTGTCACCGTTTTCAAATGAATAAATATTTTGATATGTTTTATATTTTAATATATACATATAATACATTGTGGATTGTCAACGCCACGTTCGGACAGATATCTGGATTTCTGTGTGTTTGGTGTCAAAGTGACGGCTCAAGTTGTAGTCTTTTAATACAGCCAAGTGTTTGTTGCAAACTTAGCAAACAGCTTTACTGCTGACCTCTACAAAAAAAATACATAGCAGTCCATGATTTATTAGACACAATTGGTATCAACCATTTTCTATTTAGCGCTCACTTGTAGCAGGTGTACCTTGTGTAGCAGGTGTACCTCCACCATCAACTGCTGTGCACAAACAAAATGGAAGTCCTCACTCGCACAACCAGATGAGGCCGAGACTTCAAACATCACTCATGTCAATCAAATGTGACAGGAGGAAGCGCACTCACGACACTAAATTTAGGTCATTTCAATCCAACTTTTTTTAGCTTCATGAGTAAAATGGTTTGCCTGCGACCTCACGTTTGGTGCAGCATTTGTACCAAGATGCACTAAATACAGCACCAAATATGCGGCCACAGGACATGGATCTGCTATTATCCCAAACCATCTAAGTTTTAAAGCATAAATTGGCCTTTATATGATCTTCAGACCACATTTGATGAATACTTTATGTAAGTAGTATTCCAAAGGGTTCACTAGATTGTTGCTATTGTGTGTAAACTGGCACTCCTAAGACATATGGTGGTTATCATAATCAACCATATGGACGGCAAAACAGTATGTGCATTTCAAACTCAACCATGTCAGATACTGTAACTTGGTGGTTGTTTGAGATCAAAGATGAAGTGACAGATAACCTTTTCTTTCTTCTCGACCAGTTAGTCCACTCTAAGTTTTTCAAACATTTCATGTCCCCAAATGCCCCTGTGATGTTTTACTGTGAACTGGAATGAATTTATTTTCATTGTTTATAAATGCTTAAATGTTAATATTTGTTCGACATTTTCATGGTTCACGTGAATTTTGCATTTTCTTGTCTTTATTGTCTTTGAAAAAAAAATATTGTTGTGCTGCTTTGATAAAATCATAAATAGAATTTGAAAGTTTGAAACTTTAATGACAGCGAACCCCTGGGTATTGGCCTAGTTTGAAAAGATTCGCCAAAGCCCATAACTGGAGTGCAAATTATTTCTGCCTCATAAAGGCAGTCTGAGTAATAAGCCTTCATTTTGGTAGCCTAAAGCCGATGTGACTGAGTCAAAATAATTAGTAAACAAATTATAACTTCTCAAATTACAGTAACTAAATGAGAAAACAGTGGACGTTTTGTTGTTGTTGCAAAAACAACATGCCCCAGCACCACTTAACATCTTACTCATTTAACACAGTTACTGGTCTGGCCAGAGAGGTCTCCAGAAGACGTTACCATAGTAACCATCACTCCGGACTACCCAGGTTCACGCCACACAGGATTAGTCTGCGGGCTCAGGAAATTCACCTGGTACTTTGGCTCTACCCTCTGCTTCACAACACCGGGAGATGGACCACGCAGCCCGCCTGTTCTACTGCAGACACATGAGGATGGTGAGCACACAGGCGCACACACACTCACACTTAAACCATCAGCCTCAGTTCTGAATGACAGTGAAGATTTATTGACTCGCTGTGTGTTCTATCCAGCTGTTCCTATCAGTCTGAAACACAGTTGCACACTACGCTGTTGGTTCTTTATGGTTCTTTATGCTTGCACTTCTTTCTTGTTCTTTCTTTCTTTCTTTCTTTCTTTCTTTCTTTCTTTCTCTGCTCTCACACAGTGTTACTCCCACCCTCGCCCTTTTTTTCAGCCTCCAAGTGTCTTTTTTAAGGGAATTGATTCATGTTTCCAGGCATTTTGGTATTTATAGCGTAATGTTCCATGGCTGGACATAATAGCTGCCACTCAGAAATGCAAGTGCACATGAACCACTCTAACACCATGAAATAAACACAATAGCCCATAGGCAGATAGACAAGCAATTATTACTAGCCAGCAATTATTGAGTGAGATTGGGATGTTCGAAGTCATGCGTACACATACACATGCACACATAGGTGCACACAGACTTATACACGTACACACAATCGTGGACAGGTATTGATTGGGTGCTGGGCGTATTGCAGGGTTAACGGTGGGTGTAATTCTTGCTTGATGATAGCTTTTGCCTGTGTTAGTGTGCATGCGTTTGTGTATATGTGTGTGCACTGTGTGTACATGTGATTGTGTGTGAGTGTTATTGAATGTCTCAGATGAATAGCTTAATCACTCTGCAGGGAGAGGGGTTAGAGATGCTTGGATGAAATGAGAAACGGCGGGCATGTGTGCACCTTAGTGTGTGTGGGTGTGTTTGCAAGTCAATGCGGAGGTGATTAGGAAATAGTGTGTTGGGATTTAGCAAGTAGCAGAGTAGCAGGTATGAGGTTGCAGAGGGAAGAGGTATGTGTGTATGTGTGTGTGTGTGTGTGTGTCTGTCTGGGTCTTTGGATAGATGATTTTTATCGCGTTCCTGTTTTAAAGAGATAAATAATTTCATGTATCTGTGTCTTTTTTCAGCACCTGGACCTGTCGGCCAGCTGAGCTTCACTGAAATTTTGGACACATCTATCAAAGTGAGCTGGACAGAGCCAAAGGACAAGAATGGCATCATCACTGGTTAGAACTTTAAAGTATATTTTTCTGTGTATCCCCAAGCTCTAAAAGTCACATTATTTCTTCCACTGCCTCTATCTTCTCTCCATAGGCCAAAAATCCACATTTTATGCTATCATAGTAATGGCTTTCCTGACCGAAGCTGCTTTTACAATCAGCCGTGACACAATGTGCATTCTCACCAGGAAGTTAAAAATACAATAATTAGACACAATCACAGGGGGCTGGAGCATATCTCTGCAGGCACGGGCCAGAGGCCAGGCAGACACTGGACATGCCACCAGTCCCTCCCATGGAGAGAGATAAACTCCTTCAGACCTAGGGGAAATTTAGAATGTCTAATTCACCTAACCCACATATTTACTCAAAGCAAACCCACGCATACACAGACAGACCAAGCAAAATCCACAGAGAAAGGCCTCAGTTGGATTCAATCCCTGGATGTTCTTGTTTAGTGAATGTCTCTCTGTCTTTTTACAGCTTTAGGAACACAACTGCTGTGCAATCAGTTGCTCTTTGGGTAGAAATTAAGTTGAAGTTCAAGATGAAAAGGTTGAATGGTAATGTTCCTCTGCTCAGTAGATTTGGAATCTTAACATCTTCTCCAGCTGTGCATAAGTCAACAACAGTGTCCATCAATGCATACTGAGATCTTGCAGTATTCATAATTGTATCACCTCTTTGCGGAGTACATTATAATTACTCAACACTGCTATTTGTCCTTTTTTGATTTTCTGGCTTCCTTCTGACACAGTGTGTGCAGCTGATTCATCGTCAGCTAATTCCTTCTCTGCAGCTTGTCTCCTCACATTACCTCCAACATGCCCTCATCCCACGCCTCCCAACACCCATGGGGTTGTTTGCGTGGAGGATCGCAGAGCTTAAAGCTCCTCCTATTCATTTTGCTCCACTCTTCCATGGCTCTGTTAGACAATAGTGTTCATGAACCCGACAAGCTGCCGTGAGTTAAGTGTATGCGCAAGATTTTCTCTACATGGATACGTGTGTGTGTGTGTGTGCTGACGTGGTTACAATATGTTCACCGTTCATCAGGTACTTAAACAATAACTCCTCAGTCTAACAGGACAAGGGCTGGAGTGGTTTTAAAAATGGGCTCACACACACACACACACACGCATTTTGGGAGAATGGTTATTCAAACAAGGTCACCTTGCACATTTACACTTTCCCCCCAACCTGCTTTTCATCCAACACCTGGTGAGTATGGAGACAGATGAGGACCCATTCGCTCTCCCCAGGGCTTTACACACAAGTTACCTCACACACACAGGTGATACGTACACACACATCTGAAGGTGGTGGAGAGTGATGTATTACTATGAAGATATAAAGAGACGGACAGGGATATTGATGGTACTTACCTCTCCTGCAGTCATTCCCTTCTTTTTGGCCCCGTACATCTGGTTGTGTTTGTGTATGTCTTCATGTAGTATTATGAACTCATCATGTGCTCCCCGCCCTGCAGGCTATGTGTTGTGGTGGGAAGTGTCTGGTGTAAACTCGAATCGCGAGGAACGTTCTCTGCCCAACTCCACCCTGCAGTACCTGCTGACAGGCCTCACCTCCACCACCTTGTACAATCTTCAGGTGGCAGCAGTAACTGCCGCAGGACGGGGCGTGGTTACATCCTCAACCATCTCCACCGGGGTTCCACCAGGTACAAGACAAACACACACAAAATAGACTGTTAGATTCGGATGTGTGGGTGTGCATTACCAGAGTAAATATGAATGACGAGCTTTTAAGATGTCTTTGTCTTATCCATGGCTTAGAAGTGGCTGTTACTGTGTATGTATGAATCATCACCTATTCATCGTGCACACACGACACATTCACAGTCTCTACAGTGAGGCTCATTTACAGCGTTGTTCGCAGTCCTTTACTGTGGTTTTTATATGGGTGCATGAGTGGTCATATACCGTGTGATGAGTTCATATGACTGGACGAAGATAAATTTGAAGTCATTATTAGTGCAAGGCAAAGAGACAATCTAAGGGCGAGCAGATAGATGAACATGATGAGGGAAGAAAAAACACACAATCATCAAAGAACAGAAGGCCCAAAGTCTCACAAATGGATTAAAAAATGGAGAATGGGACTGGGGAAGAATAGGGAAAGGACTTCTAGATCATGCAGATTTTTTGTTATAACATTTTCATATGACTAATTTATGAATAAAAGGGGGAGAAAAGGGTGGAAATTAAATGGAAACAGACAGATGTTACATTCTTAGAGGTTGTTCATTTATTCATGAAGGCAAAAGACTGAAGGATTGACAGGACGAAGAGCAGGGAAAGAAGTAAGAGAGAGAAAGGCAGATTCACTTAGCATAGATTCTTATCTTGTTTATTTATTCATGTATTTATGGAGTTGGGCGATGATTGTCATTCATCTCAGCAAGGCAGCTGATATCAAAGCTTCCACATTATATGGTCATTACACAGCAGTCTTAGTGAATGCGTATATTTTTTGCACACGTGCATTTAGCTATTACAGAATAAAAGTCATTTGTTTCATAATAGCAACACCATTGCAATGTAGTTTTTGATAATTAAGTAATCAGCTATTTCACAGACATATTCCACTCGGTTCATATATGAATGATCACACTTGAATAACTCCCACTACTCAATGATACAGATCATGAATCAAATAGAATGATGTGGTTTAAGAGTAGGTCTGAAGTACCATGTATGCTTTGGTTGGAGTGAGACAATTATGAGGATTTTGTTGATTTAAAAAAAAAAAATACATTAACAGAAACAAGTTTTCTTATTTTTCATTTGTTTGGACAAGAATATATAAAAAAACACAGATTTTAGCCTGCTTCTCTGGAACAATTACCAAATGTGCTGCCTGCCAGCCTGACCCCCATTTCAATTCAGCAGCTGTCAGTAAGAAATTTGGAGTAAGCTGTAAATTTTGTGTGGCATTTGAAAGGTGGAGTTCTAAAGCTGTCATTGTAATATTAAGTCGTGGTTGCAGTATGCATACAAAAGTATTATTACACCTATATGATTTATTCCAGACTAATAAAAATCTCACTGCCAGGAGAAAATAGCATTTGTCTGCTGGCTGTTGCTGTTGACAGAATTCAATGCGGCTCTCTGTAAGAATGTGACAATAGCCACTATTCAAAGTCAATGATGTTTAGCAGCATACACTGAGGAACAAATTGTGAGCTGTCGGTGATGCTATTGGCAGCCTGCAGAGGTGGTCCACAAAGTTGATTGGAAGTCATGATAAGAGAAAACGAAACTTGTTGTTTCGTCTTTCTGCAATTTTTCAGTGACACATTTTGAGTTTGAGCTTTTCTTTTAAATCCATATTAGAACATTTCAATTGTAATATGAGTATCATTTGCTATTTGGGGAAGAAAGTTGTTTTTTTTCTTGACAAGCTCTCATCTTCCAGCAAAAGAGCTGGAAGAGGAGAGGTGGATGTTTTGAAGATGTAAGTGTGTCAGAGATAGTCTGTGGGAGAAGATAATGACTTTTTAAAGTTTCAGGTGTAGTAGCTACCCTGTGTGCAACAGAGACATTGACTGAGACTGAGGCTCTTTTTCCCCTCTAAACGAATGTGTCTACCATCCTTTAGGTTCCCACCACTGGTCAGCCACACTGCCCATTGGCTGTCAGTCTTTATTGCAATGGAGATGGAACTGTATGAGAATAATAATGGGTCAAAGATAAATTATGAGGTTAGCAGAGTAGTGAGACATTTATAGGCCTTAAATGGACTTTAGTGAACTGTACATTTAATTCACCCCTCACCACCACCGTTGAACAAATTTATCTCTCCGTATTATATCGGAGACGATGGTAATGTAAAATAAATTGCTGTGACCGAGAGAGATGTGGCACTTTTCCATACAGCTCCGATATCTGCAACAGCTGTACCTTGAGTAAATGTGAACATGGCCTTTTCTGCGAGACGAGTGTGTTACCATACAGCACGATTTGCAGAATAAAAGGCGCCGCTTACCTTGCCGGCCATGGTCATATTTTGAAGGTTTAAGTTGCTTTTTGTACCTGCTGTTCTCTTCGTATTTCAGAATGCAGAATAATCTCTTGATATAGTAATAGGTCCAGTGGAAATGGGCTCATCTATTTTTTTCTATTTCCGTACTGACACAGTTTAGAGCAAATCAATTGATTGCAACATAGGCACTTTGGCTTAAGGTGGAGACCCTTGGTTTTGTTGGCAAGGAGAGGAGCAGGAGTTACAGCTGGGCACAGTACAGCATGGCTAAAGTGTGCTGTGCCAAGCTGGCAGACAAACACCAATACTCAACAGTAGCATTATGGTATGCAGTCAGTGCCTCTGCTGTTGCAAAATGAATTAGATTAGATCAATTAGAATAAAAGAAATGTGCAGTTTAATCATGCTACTCCTGAAACAAATTACAACAGAAAATAGATTAGATAGCACATTAAACGGCACAGGAAGGGTTTCTATTTTAGATCTGATTTGAATTTAATTGATTTTTGAGTTCTTTCTTATGCTCTCTGCATTGTTATTGTTGTTCTCAGAATGAAATATAAAGTTTTGCAGCTGGCACTTCTGTTTATACAAGAAAAAAATGTTTTGATCACTTTTTTTTATCCTTTCTTATGAATTATTGATGATTCTCTGATGCATGGTGATTTTCTGCCTGAACAAAACGGTCTATATATATAACAAATTATTGCTAAATAGCTATTTTAACAAGCAGGGGTGGCTTTCAGGGAATCTGTGACTCACCATTAAAGCGTAATAAATGATGTATTTCATAAATAACAGTATTAAATGTGCAGCAAAATCACAGCTCATTGTCAGTGCATATTCTTGCCCTGATTAAATGATGCAAAATAAGTCATAAAATATGAATGTAGAGATTGACTTCTAGGTCAAAGATGCATGGTGTAAAATAGTTTATTTTAGCTTTGATTCAATAAGTGCTTGTTCTGTTTCTGATGTACAGAACTTCCTGGTGCACCATCAAACTTGGTCATCTCCAACATCAGCCCTCGGACTGTGACACTTGCATTCC
The DNA here is from genome assembly GCA_900303265.1 of Brotula barbata. Lineage (NCBI taxonomy): Eukaryota > Metazoa > Chordata > Actinopteri > Ophidiiformes > Ophidiidae > Brotula > Brotula barbata. Next base: position 38,382 of record OMNV01009220.1, on the reverse strand, counting down.
ACCCTGGCCCTGATGGCAAAACTGGTAGATCACGATGGATTGTTGAAGGACAGGTGGGTCTTTTAATGTCTGTTTGCCCTTGCAAACATGGTTTTGTATGTCTGTTATATCATACACTGACTGTTCCCTCTCTCATTTTCAGGTAGTAAAAATTGATGGAAAGGAGGAGGAGTGGAAAGTTCTCTACGAGAAAGATAACCAGCCAGGTGCAGACACACTGGAGATCCCCAACCTCACCCCATTCAGCCGATACAGGTTAGTCAGCAAACACGAGCAGCCTACACAAACGCATAAAGTACCATCATACACACACACAAACACACTTCTTCACACATATTTTACTCTCCTGAAGTTTCTGCAGTATTGCAAGACTCAGGTGAAGTTAGATAAATCACACAGACACACAGAGAGACAGTTCCATCTGAGACTTTTCTGTTTGTCAGCACCTTCACAGCTGCTGCATGCAGATCCTTATTACTCTCCTGCAACTAGCTAGAGGGAGAAAAGAAGAGAGTGGGAGGGGAGGGATAAGATAGGGCAAGGAGAAAGGTGATGAGAATGGGGGGAAGGGCAGCAGCCAGAAAAGACGAAGGGATAGAAGATGAGGAGAACAGGAAATAGAGAAATGTCTGTAATCCCTGCTTAAGCACCATGGAAAGACTACAGTTTTCTACATTGAACCTATTACCAGTCAGAACCACAACTCTCTCTCACTCTCTCGCTCTTTCTCTCTCTCTCTCTCTCTCTCTCTCTCACTCTCTCTCACTCTCTCCCTGTCCCTCTCTCTCTTTCTCTCTCGTCCACCATTTCATCTCCTCTCAATTGTCTTTCTTCTGCGACTCCATTTGGGAATTAGATGAAGTGATGCATTAGTTTGTATTTTCTCAAATATTCTCTCAGATCATAGATACACTGTTGTCTCACGTGTATACACACGAGCTGATAGATAATCTCTTTGTGAACTATAGTGAATAGTCCCAAACAAAGGGAACAGTCTCATTTGTGAAACAGCTCATTTTGTTTTGAAATGTGGCTGCTATTGAAGTACGCTGTAACATTTTGATCAGTGTGCATTACTTGATTGACATGTATTACATTAAACAACAGGTTGTACAATGAGTCAGATAATCGGTATCGTTCATAATTATGCAAATCAACTTGAGAAACACACAATTCATCCAGTAAATTACAAAGGTGCTGATGAAATTGTCTGTATTCTTTCAGTGCTTTAGTTTTTGTCTCCTGCTCTTCTGAATCAGGCTCATCTGCCTTTCAACTTTGAACACTGCATTGTTATGCATTGAGCTCTGATTTTCTCCATGGTTTCTTTAACTTTGTGCTTTCACCAGATTCCGTATGCGACAGATGAACATCGTCGGTTCCAGTCCCTGGAGCGCCCCCTCCAGGGTGATTCAGACCTTACAGGCTGCCCCAGACACCTGCCCATCAAACCTCAAACTTCTGTCCGCAACACAGACCAGCCTGCACTTCTACTGGGAGGTAATGCAACAAAAACGCAGACACACACACACACACACACACACACACACGCACGCACACATAATCTTACTCTGTCCATGCGCCCCTATTTTATCTTCAAACAGTGCTTTTATTGATGGCGATTTTTTTATACTTCCCTATAATCAGACTCTCTTGGTTACCTGTGCTTACGCTAATCTGTCACATTTCCCATTCTCCACGTGGACTGCTAGTAACACAACCCGCAATGTAATTTTCTCCTTCCTGTCTTTTTTTTTTGCTCTTGTTTCTGCTCTGTATCCCTTTCTATCCCCCCCTCCACTTCTGGTTTACTTCCCCCTCTCCTCTTCTATTATACCATAAATGGAGAACAGAGTAGTTTCCATTTAAGTGTTGGAATGAGAAAACACCCTGTCAAATCAGACACAGACACTGAGGCAAAATAGACCAACTCTGCAGCATGCTAATGGGATTTTACCTACATGTTAGTGCTGAAGCTGAGCTTTGCTAGGTTTCCTGCAATAGTGTATTCCTGTATTAGGGAAGGCTATTATTCTAAGCTGCATATTAAGGGTAATAAACTTAATGTGACATTCTCTATCATGGCCCCTAAATGCTAAGGTTTGCTAAATCAGTGGGCTATAATGACTGGACATGTCTTTCCCTTATCTTTTACCTGGCACAGAGCAACTACCGTAGAATATTAGTTCAAATCATCTGTAGCAGCTTCTGTCGAATGTCCTGCGAGCCTGATTTGAGGGCGCCAAGTAATCAGTGGTTGTGTCTGTGATGCAGCGTGACACGGTGGGTCACAGGCAGAACATAGATGATGAGGTGATAGAGAAATAACAGAGAGAGGAGCAAGATGGAAGGAGGGTGACAGGAAATGAGGGAAAGATGCTGACAGTAAATGGATGAAAAAGACAGTGGGCCCTATTTAGATGATCTATAGTGCCTGGTCTGACGCACTACAGTGCCTGGTGCTTCGGGGAGTGTCCAAGTCCATTATGCTATTTAGACTGCGCATGATCTTGCACCTGGTCCCCACACTGAGGGACCAGGTGCAAAGGGGCAGGATTTAGGTTCCTTATTAATCGTAAGCGTCACCTGCCATTCCCTTTGAGAGCCGTGTGCACGAGAGCGTAGGGATGGGCGATATATCGAATATACCCCATCCCTACTCCTCATTGAGGAAGGGTAAAAATGAAGAGAATTAATTGCCCTACGGGAATCAATGAAGTACCTTTCTTTCTTTCTTTCTTTCTTTTTTTATTTCTTCTTTCTACTTGCCAGCTTGTTTTGCCTGCAAAGGTTTAAGGTTTGTGATACAACTCTGGCCAGGAGCAATGGTTTCAAATGTGTGTTGGGCATTGTTGAGAGAATTGGATAATAATATATGGGAAGCCAGGATCAAAACAACAAGTGATTGCCTCACTGTATGTGAGTCAAACAACAGCTAAATACAGGCTAACAGGGCTGTTTTACTTTGCTAGCATTCTCTCTTCAAATACTTTGCTGCATTGGTAAGATTAAATGGGGCTAAATTATGGTGAGATAAACTGATAAGAAGAGTCTATGTCAATTAATAGGAGTGTGAGAAAATATGTTGACTGAACGACAGACTTTTGACACGTTCTCCGTGTGTACAGTAAAAGCAATAATCAGAAATCATTTTTATTGTCAGCGTACGGGACAAACCCCGTCTGACATACCAGCTAGACCACCACTGATAATGTGTCTGAAAAGTCCTGGAAAATGATCTCGAGAAAAGAGCAGGAACCCTGCAGGGGCTGAAACAGTGTATTATACGACTCAGAATTGGCACATTGGCTTCACATTCATCATTGTGTAACGGGCTGAAGAATCGACAATATCTGCAGCTGAAATGATTACATTTGACTTATAAAACCTCTTTCTCATGAAAATGAGCTGAAATCTGATCTTTTTTGAAACAGCAACAATGGTGCATGGGTATTGACAACAGGTTTGTAGAAATTGTTTGCAAATGCATTTCTGAGAGTTGCACAGGATGTATATTGGCAAATGGAAAGCAAAACACACTGTTGAACATGAAATGTTAACTTTTTGAAACTTATGCTGATGTGACTTTTTGTCACTTAAACACAAATGTTTCAATGTCAGTTTTTCTTGTATTTGATTGTTTCTAATCCATACTATGTGGCACATACTGGCAGAAAACTATGCACACAGCAGGGGCAAATGTAAAGACATACATCTTGCATATGCAGAATAGCACAAACACCTTGATATCTCTTTATATGCAGCCCCTTCCAGAATCTCAGTACAACAACAGCCCGGAGACTATGGGGTACCGACTGCGTCTGAGGAGGGCAGATGGCCAGGCTGAAGTCAGGGAGGTGGAGGCAGCAGCCGGAGGGAACAGTGAGGCCACTCTGGAGAACCTGGACCCCTGGACTCAGTACCAAGCTCAGATACAAGCCTACAACTCCATAGGACCGGGGCCATGGAGCAGCCCAGTTACCTCTCACACCACAGAATCTGGTAGGAATACTCTACATTGATTCACGTTCTGTTTGCCAGATTGCAAGTGTCTTAAGTCCGGAAGAGTTATCCTGCCAATGCTGTAACAGTAGAGCTTAAAAAACAACAACAAATGAATGGAGAATAAAGTGCTCTCATTACCTCCCTCGGTTTCCTCTCATCCTGCCACGTCTCTCTGCCCTCTACACTCTCCCTCTATTTCACTGAGAGAGGGGATGAGGGAGGGGCAGATGACTGAGATAAAATCAATGACTGGTTCATAGAGTAAAGTACCACTGAAGTGTGTGTATGTGTGGGTATATGTTCTCTAGTTCCATCTGGAGCTCCAGTGAATGTGACTGCTGAGGCAGTGAGTTCTACCAGGATCCTGCTTACATGGTCTCTTCTTCCCCGTGCTCAGAAGAATGGAGTCATACTTGGATACAAGGTGCACATGACACACACACACACACACATAAACACACCCCCCCATATCTTACACAAAGATATGTGTATATCCATATCAGCACAAAGTGCAGCCACGTTGTGTAAGTAGCAAATGCGCTTGAGCTGTGCGCCCATGGGCGTGTTGGTCTTAAAATATGGAGTGGTCAGGCAAATTGTTGGCGCATTGCTATCGTGGGGCTCCAGAACAAATTGACGCTTGAAACCAACTCAAACTGCGTCTCAGTGCAAGTCTATTATTGCGTCGAATTTTTCTCATATTTAATGAGTGCAGTATCCAGATGCCGCTTGGATACTGCAAGGAGGTTCACAACGCGCCTGCATGATGAGGTGAGCTTCTGTTTTCCCAGATGTCTCATCGTTGTACCGCTTCTTCTGGTGGTGTCAGAAGACGAGTAAACGCTCCCCGCCGCCTCGTGCCGTGCCTGCTTCACCTCGGCGAGCTTCGGTATGAAAATGATCCGGTATAAAATGAAAATAGCCAACATGTTTACAGAGTACGTTGTGTGGGCTAAATCGCTTCGTGTTTAAAATAAAACATAACAAATATAACAAGAATAACAAATAACAAATTTAAAATAAAAACAATTAGATATTTGTGCATTGTGAAATATCCATTTGTGGTCCATTTGTCTGCTGTGAGTTACAACTAATAAATCATCAATACGTTCGGTGGTTGAGAGCTGCTCCAGTAGATGATTTGCTCACAAGCTCTCACTTTGCGAGCAAGCAAATCCGTTTTAAATCTCTCTGCTCTGTTATGCCAAATCTTGTTTCCACCATCTAAATAGCAGTGAACCACGTTCAAGCCCACTTGAGTTTTATAGCGAATGGTAGAAGCCTATATCCTACCTCTTTGCGCCCTGCTCCTCACTGTGCGCTGAGATTTCACGTCGTCTAAATAGTAAAATGCACTCGCACAGGCCACAAAGTGCCGGGTGCTGTAGTGCACCAGACCGTGTGCCATAGATTGTCTTAATAGGGCCCATACACACATACTGCATGCATCATCCACACAGACATGCACAAAAGAATCTGATTTAAGACCAATATGATGTAATATCCTGAAATTGTAATTTGCTCTCCCTGTATTACTGTTTTTAAAAATACTACTACAATATATCTGTTTTGGGATGTGTGTGTGTGTGAGAGAGAGAGAGAGAGAGAGAGAGAGACCGAGCGTAGGCATACTCTATCTGTCAATTCTTAATCTTCTTTAATCTTTTAATATGCTTGCATAAATCATTAGTCTGCTCGCATGGTGAAGCAGAAATAATGACAGGTTGGTGCGTTTCACAAATTTAATTTAAATGCTTAAAATATAATATATAACTGTGATTATACTATTGCAATCGAGATTCTGGAGTGGTATGTATTCTCAGATTTGCAGCCCATTGAGTCAGTGCAGATTAAAATCTATGCCAATCATTAATGTTTTCAGTTGTATTCAATTAAAGCCACATCTTATGTTAAGTGTATGTTGTTATGTATGTTGTGTGTGGCTGTTGTGTCCAGGTCTTGTACCGTGAGAGGGACTCACCAGATCCCCCCAGTGTTGAGGTGACAAAAGGAGAAGGGGGTGTGTCACTTCTCCTTGGGCCTCTACAGAAATACACAATGTATGAGCTGCATGTCTTAGGATACACACGGATGGGTGATGGCCCACCCAGCAGCCCCACACTTCTTCAAACAAAAGAAGATGGTAGGATGTCCGTCTTTTCCATGACCCCAAACTACATCTGTTGCTGTTTGTTCAACTGTGTTGCCTCCTTTCCCATCTACGTCACCGCCTTCTCAGCTCAAAGCTTAGTTTCTCACTTCTTGACGTCTCTGCTCTCAGCATTGCCATCAACATGTCTTTCGACCCACTTCACTGATCTCGGTTAAGTTAACCCCTGGGACCCCTTCACAACCCAGGCTTGGGTTGTGAAGGGGTACGTGCCTGCGTGTGTGTGTGTTTGTGTCGTGCGTAGATGTCCCATCCTCAAGGGACTGTGCCAGCACCCTGGTCCTTTTGAATAATGGAATACAAACACAGACACATATATGCAGGCATGTACAAATACACAACACATAAAGACACACACACACACACACACACACACACACACACACACACAGATACACACATAATCATTCTCCATCAAACAGTGTCACATTTGGAAAGGTTTTTCTCATTCCAGAATGAAACAAGAACAAGGAAGTCAGTTCCCCATAATGAACCTTCATTCTGCCTTTCACTCATACACACTGACAAGTTGACATGTACCTGGTGGTGTGGAACATGAACTTTTATCAGGAACAGAGCGAAGTAGAGAAACTCATACTTTCAGTGTTGCGGCTATTAAAAGTGCCTCTTATAAATATACAACATTCACCTTGTGAATAAAGGTGTGCAGGGTTCACACACAAATATCTGTGTGTCCTGGTTCGATTATTACAGTAACATCTAACAATGCTTATTTTAAATGATTAGAATATATCTATATGTATAGATATATAGTATATATTAGATTTTTTCAGTAGAGCAGTGTTACAGTTTTTGTTCTTCCTTTCATGTCTTTCTCCAGTCCCAGGCCCCCCTGTAAGGATGGTGTTTCCAGAGGCTCGATTGACGTCAGTTAGAGTGGTGTGGCAGCCACCCTCAAAGCCCAACGGCATCATATTAGGTACACCACACACACACATATAAGCGGACAGGATTTTGAAAGCATTTAAATTTACGGCCAGTGTTTTCCTCTGTGTTGTGACACTGCACAGAACAAAGGTGCTCTTAAAAAGGGATGAGTTAGCAGTTTAAATCACAGGTGGTAAATGCACCACACGCACGCACGCCTCTGTGTTCTGTCAAGGAAACACAAGGAAAAGAGGGAGGTAAAAGTGGGAAAATGGGAAAAAGATGATTCTGGTTCTACACAGCTTTCAAAGAGGGAACAAACTACCTGCTCCTATGTACTTGTTCAAGGATACAGTGTGCGTGTGTGTTTGTGTGTGTCACTCATCAAACCTATACCCAGGAAAAAGGCTATTATAGCTGCTGAAGCGAAAACCTTTGCTAAATGCATACATGGCCTAGCCCACACAGAACGCATACCTTAAACTGGATATGACAACATGTGTGTTGAGTGAATGAAAAGGCACAGATTAATGAAGGGGAAGAGGTGAGAGGTGTAGACAAATGGAATGTGAAAATGCTAAACAAAGGGAACAGCAAAAAGACGTAGATGTATGTAGATGAGAAAGAGGGACTTAGGCACATGTGCTTTGAATGTGAGAGCGTGAGGCGTAGCATGTGACCTCTCAGTAGGGGGACAGGAGACAAGCAGGACAATATGACTGATGTGTGACTGTGTTGCAAGGGGAGGACTTCCAATGTGACACGTCTCTTTGACAGAAGGACGAGTGGGAGGGCAAATCTTTCTGTCTTTACACACATATACACACAAAGGCACGATCCTGCTGTGTCCTTGCAGAATGTGTGATGCGTGTAGACAAACTAGCCTTGACAAACACAGCAACACAACACCACAGAAGGCGCACAGACTAATTTGGCACAAGGCGACGTGATATTTGTGAGATGAAACAACCTATCTGTGGTAGGCTCTGTTATAGCCATATGCATATGAACATGCCATTGGGGATTTTAGATCTACAATAGCAACCCAGGAGTTGCTCCAGCTGGTAGCCTTGCTGAAGGGCTCTTTTGTGCCGTAGTCCTAATTGGATCAAACTAACAATAATAAAAAGCCCCACCGTTACTTTTTTCACCGAGAGGATTGTGAGGAGAGGCGAGCAAGTCACACCCAGTGTATGGCCATGCACCCACGCAGCTGTACTGGAAGCTTTACAGCTCTGATGTAATGTCATCATATTACAAGAAATGTCATGTTCAGAAGGCATTCACTCTATAGGTGCACAGCTAGCGTGTTGTATGTCGTCCAGGTCATGGTTATCCAAAGAGGGTTTAATCCTGGGCAGCAACTGGACTTGGTTGAAGATACTTCAAGACATCTTGCTTCTCATCCAAGAGGTTCTTCAGTTCTAACTGACTGGTGGTGGAGTCCCAGCTGTCTTACCTCTGTGAGGTCATAATTGAGGGCATTCTCCTTAGTGACTTAGCGACAGTCGTCATGAGTCATCTTAGGCCCAGTGTAAAGGACAGTCGTTGGAGTTGTCACATGTGACACATGTGAGCGATTGTTACGTCTCCTGGGAAGGGATGAAAGGAGAGTGTTGTAGGTGGATGATTAGTGGTGTCTAGAACCGCCTCCTCTATCGAGAGATGAAGAGACAGTCTCTCTACTTTGACGTAGATTGCCCCCTTCAATCCTCTTTTAAAACATCTGTCCTCAGTATAGAAAATATGCGTGTTGTCCTCAAACGAGTGTCCCTTATTTTTCAAGTGTGGGTAAAGCGCTGAGCCTTGATGTGACCTGACCTTGAAACAATTTTGAGATACAGGCCCTTAAAGTTTTTGCCACTCAGGCTAGCTGAGCTCATCCTCACTGACTTTTTGAGATATTAAACCTCTACCAAATCCAATTGCCCTTGATTCAACCCTTCTTGTATAGCCATGACCTGGACGACTGAGAACCTTCACAGCCGCGATATTAAAGCCATAAATAAAAGATCAAATGATGAAAATAACCTCTCAAGAGCATAAAGAACCCTTCACTCGCTAAGTTTATATGCGCAACTACTTTTGGGCCAAAATGCCAGAGAGAATCTTATAAGAGTGAGGTCACATTGTTGGATGTGTGGTATTGGGGAAAACCAAAAAGACATCTCCCTAAAATGAGAGAACAACTTTACAGTGAAGATTCAGCCACATGTCTTTCACAACAGGAATACCCTAATGATGTTTAGTAGAGAACATAATGCTGTGCTCTTGACCTCATTGGTTAGATGCAAGAGGATTTGTGGTCCAGTTGTTATCCAATAATCTGACACATGCCAGGTTCGCCTTAGCACTCAAGCAGACTATCTGATGAGATTATCACCAGATTAGAGGTCCCGATGGGAAGATTATGAAGATTATGAAGCTGACAGTTTTACAGCAAACTAATCATATTGACTAAGTCTCCCACACTAATTTTTGTGTGTATGAGTGTGCGACTGTGTGTACAGTATATAGTGCACAATACAATGTTCATGGTGAGAGGCTTTGTGAGTGTCCAGTGGCCTGTGGAAGGCTCAGTTGAGGATCAGTGGTGAGAGTGCTTTAGTGTGTGTGAATGTGTGTGTGTGTGTGTGTGTGTGTGTGTGTGTGTGTGTGGGAGAGAGAGTGTGTTGTATGGTGTTATTACATGGCCTAATGCACATGAGATATAAAGTGACATAAGCCTTATACGCTATATGTCACAGCCAAGGGGACAAAAGAGAGGTTATGTGTATAAACTGCAGTATTTTTACACAGAATGAGTTCTGCAGGTATGATCTCGTGTTCAGTGACACTGTTAAGTGTCATTTAATGTCTGTATTTGTGTATGTGTGTGTGAGTGTGTGTTTCACATTCCTCAGTAATAACAGCAAATCTACACAGAGTGGAAATTGACAATTTATAGAGTTTTGTTTGTGTGTTCTAATGTACGTGTGTATAATGTAAGTAAGTGCATGTTCAAGTGTTCGGGTTATTCCCCGTAGCCTGGTGTGCTCTTTCCTCAGATCTAAACTACCTGTCAAACACATAAGCATACACATACACGCACTAACACAAGAATTTAGGATTTTTGCTCAAGAAGGGTGTACACAGTGCAAGCTCCGAACATCAGAAGCAGGTGAGATGCGCTGTCGCAAAAGTTGCCCGTTTCGGACATGATGTAACAAACATGGACCTTTTTTTTTTCTGAAATTTGACAGGAGTATATAGTTCTATAGTTATATAAACGTTCTGACCTCTGTCATTCCTTCTGTGTCTTGCAAGGCTACCAGATTTCATACCGCCTGGACAGCAGGGACCCTCAGCGCTGGACTACAGTGGAAGTAGGTTCCAATGCTCGCCAGTTCACTGTCACGGGACTGTCCCCGGAACAGACCTACGTGTTCCGACTCACTGCTCGCACCGCTGTGGGCTGGGGAGAAGAACAGGAAGCACTGGTGGTTACCACTGAACGCAGAGGTACACAGCTTACACATACACTCCAACACTTTGTATAAGAACACTTACTGATGTGTCTTGTGTCCACTGAAGATGGCTGTTCACTTTATATCACCTGCTAAATTCTAGGAGATGCCATACTTGTATGAATATTACAGAAAAGCCTTCAAATATAGCCAAGCCAAGTTTATTATAACTGTGATTATAATTATATATACTTATACACAGGGAAATATTTGCTTAATTAACTGAGTGGTAAACAAAATCAATTCTAGGCAAAGTGAATTAGTTTATGTAGCAGAATTTAGGCACAGATGTAATTTAAAGTCCTGAGCAAAGATATGAAAAGACATTAAAGATGCAAATAAAAATCATAAAGCTATAACGCATAAATAGGTACAACTGACATTTAAAAGGAAGACAGTAAAAGAAATTAACATCAGCTATAGAGCGACAAATTAATATTTATAAAAAGTACAAGAACTATCTTTAAATATACATTAGTAAAAGGCAATGGTAAACAGAAAAAATGTTTTTAGCCCTGGTTGAAAAGGGCTGAGTGACGAGGAGGACCATTAAACTTGAGGGAATTCACACCAAATACTGTATGTAGTGCATAGAAACTAAATCTTTGCTACAACCTACATATTCTGACCCCGGGAACAATAAACAGACCAGTGTTAGATGATCTAAGAGTCCTGGATGGCATATAAAACAGAAACAAATTTGAGATGTATTTTGTCCCTAAACTATTTAGTGCTTCGTAAACAAGCAGTGGTATTTTAAACACTATTATTTGGCTGACAGGAAGCCGGTGCAGGTATCTAAGCACTGCAGTAATGGGGTTTCTTTCCTGAGCCTTAGTTAAACCTCGAGTAGCAGTATTTGGCATTGCACCAGACTTATTTTATCACTCCGTTGTTAAAGAGCAATAAGTAATCAAGAGCTGGGAACCAAATTTTACACTAAGTACATGTAAGCCAAGTAAATCAAGAACATATTAAACAGAAGATAAATATCATGAGGCAAATGTGGAAAAAATGACTTATACATCCTGATTTGCTTTTTTGCCAAAGTTAATGATCTTTCGGTGAGGGCCCGATTCAGAGTTGGCATCTTACATGGCCTGTGTCATCAAAAAGTGAGGTTTATCCAGAGTTGAGCTGTGTGCGTGCATAACGCCATCTGAGGGTGGCACATACACCTTTCAAGTCAGACCCCCCGAGTCCTTGCCTCTCAAGTGTCCAGCATGGTTTTGGATGAGGATTTCTCTGAATGAGGTTTTTCACATGTCCGGCATCTGCCCATAATCTGCCCCAAACCTGCAGACGAAAAGCAAACTGATATGTGCTGTGTTACAGCACTCAAAACATTATCAAATCCATGAGGAATGCAAAAGGTTATTTCTCTATTGTGTGCACGTATTGTCATCTCCATATCGATTTGCACCCGATTCAATAAATGTTAAATGTATCTATTAAAAATATAAGTGAAAACATTGTGCCATTGCTGGAGCGACAATGTTGTGGCGTGTTTGTGTGCCTGCTTTTGGCTGTGATTTTCATGATAAAAAATGTTTTCCAGTGCATATCAGAGAGTGAATCAGGAGCGGACTGTACCTAATGAAAAAGTCGCGAGTCTGAATAGTGACTAGCAGCAAACGCTCCTCTGTTTTCAGGAAACTTGTCTTTCTCACCAGAGAGGCACCTAAGTCCTCAGCTAAGTCTGAGTTCTGAATACAGAGCAGTACAAACTTTTTTACACATATCTCAACTCTGAATTGGGCCCTAAATGCTCAGCTCTAAATGCTTTGCAAGACTGGCCACCTCATCCGAGCATCATCCTCTGTTGTTGAGTGGGTGGAAAATGTGAGGAGGTGAGAAAGAGAATGATATTTGGAGCGTGTTGAAATGCCAGCTGATTAGAAAGAGAGAGCACGGGCCAGAAGTGCCCTTGTAGTTATGGTAATTTGTGCCATGATGCATTCAATATTGTCATTAGATTTTTGCACTGGAAAGCCTCCCTACGATACGATGTAAAATTGGTGCACAAGGGGTTACGAATGTTCTTAGTGATGAATATGACTGCACATGCCTTTGGATATATGAAACTTAGCAGTGGCTGTAGAGTTAATGTACCACTCCCCTCCAACCACAGACACACACTGACCAGAGTAACTTTGAAAAGGTAGAGTGAGTGCTGCAGTTTCACTTCCTGCAATTTAGGAATGAATAAAAGTCATATTTGAGGCTACACCAATTCAGAGGCCTTGCATTTTTCTCTTTTTTTCCACATCTTGTGCATTCTACTGTCTTGACATTACAAAGTTTGTGAGAAGCTGGAATCATCCATTATTGCTTATCCAGGTCAGGTTCACGGTGGGGCTGGAGCCTATCCTAGCAGTCATTGGGTGAAAGGCAGAATAACAGAATTTAGAGATAGAAGAGGGAATTTATATGGACAGATGTTGAATGACGGACCGGTGTCCCCTCTTACATGTTTGTGTTTGAGAACATGAGTGCAATTAATTGAACTCAAGAGAGAATCAATAATGCTTTTATTTCTACAATCAATCAATAAGCCAGCGCTCCTGAAATTACACTCAACAACATTAAACAACAAACGTTCAATTAAACAATCTTGCTCTTGCATGTGTATGTGTTGTGCGCTTATGTGTACATAGCAGACACAGTCTCACTACTATTTGTGCATTATGCTGACACCACTGAGCCACACTTCTAATTGAAAAACAGAGACGCACACACATCCACACACTGGCAATCTGATGAGAAATTGTGTCTTGTTGGTTGTTGATGTATTCATGCATAATCGTAATCCTTACTATATGATGTAAGTCTCCTGAGTTATGCATCTCAATGTTAAGTCAAGTTCATACGTAAAGTCCAATATTACAGATAACGTCTCAAAGGGCTTCACAGGCAACAATAACAACCCGACCCAGACTAAAGAAAAACCTTCACACACACCATGGGAGTGGAAATTCAAAGAGAGCTTCCCCCTCCTCCACCAGGTGTATAACAGGAGCCGTATGTGGGAAGAATAGATTACAGAGACATAACATTAAAAAAAAAAGAAGCTTAAGACAGCATTCGCATTTGTAATATTTTAACTTCACAAATGTCGTCACGGGAAAACAAAAAAAGAGAGAGGTAGAGCAAAGAAGTACAACGCATAAATAACTACAACAAAACTAACGACAACGTGTATACATACAACATGAGTCCTGATATCAAAGAAAAACAGAGTCAGTGAGGGAGGGAAATGGAGACAGAGAGATGGAGAGAGAGTGTATGATAAGTTACATTTATTTGTGATGACTGTATTATATACTCTAACTATATACTATGATATAAAGCCCTGTACACCCTGTTTGAACAAGAATATATGTCCAAACATTTGGGAACTGTACTTGGAGACACTGTAGAAATTTTAAATTATGCTTTTTTCTCACCTCCATCACCCTCACTTGCTCCAACCTGACAGAGCGAGCCCAACCTCCCAGAAAGTTGTCCGTTCCACAGGATGGGGTGGAATCTCGTCGACTCCGTATCCACTGGGTCATTGGCAGTTCAGGCTCCTCCCCCTTGAGGTACTTCACCCTGCAGATCAAAGAGCTGCCCGGTGGGAACTGGATCACACACACCGCAGATATCCCACACAACCTGACCTCCTGGACCGCTGACAGGTACTTCCATAAACTCACACCAATGCAAATGATGTGCCGTCACGATGCATTTTGGGCAGATAGCTGCATTTTTATTTTATTCTTCTGACATTTTTACAAGCCAGGTTACAGATGAAGTGGAGGGTGCGTCACACTGCTCTTTTTTTGAGAGAGAGAAAAATATTCAATTAGGCCTAATTGCATAACCTCTTGAGACGCGCAGTGTACAGAGAATAAAATCAGTGTTTGTGACACAATCATGAATAAATAATGGACAACAAGTCCACCCCACACTTCCCACTTAACCCTTTAACATCTGATTGAGGTGGTTATCTTTTTTTTGCCATTTTGCCCGCTAATGAAGATCACCCAAAGTTCACAAACACGATCATATTTCCTCACAGGAGCGCAGCCAGAAAAAATGTCATTTTTGTCTCTCTGTGGAGAATATCGTGGACAGCGAGAGCGAGAGACGGATGCACAAAGCAAAGAACAAAGGCGAATGTGATTTACTTATTCACGTATTAAGAAGTGTAGGGGGGGGGGGGAACAACTCAGAGCAGAAGACCAGCATGAAGAGGGGAGTAATCATAATCACTTCAGAAGTTGAGAGAATCTCAGTCACCTAATCACACAGGCACAGCAGGAACTCTTCTGTCTTTTGTTCTCTTTGTACCTTTATTTCTCACTCTGCCTGCATACTTCCAACCACGTGTGTGCGTGTGTGCATCATTTGTCCCTTGTCTCTCTCTGTACCCATTTTATTTTTATATAACATCCCCACTGTTACCACCCCCTTCCCTTAATGCTCCATCACAGCTATGGTTTTTACTTCCATTCATCCTCCAGCGTGAACACGTCTCTCACCCACTCCTGTGAACACGAGCTGCCTTGCCCTTCCATCTCATACCTTTACCATTCCTCACTCTTCATCCCTCCAGCCTGTCCTCCCTGGCGTACCTGTTATTATGGCAGCAGGTGATGGTGGTTGGACTGGATAGGTACTCCAGCCTCTGATGACAGCTTGAGTATCGGGACTGTGATGAGGGTTTATTAGTGTGCGACAGTGTGTGCTCCTGGTTGCACAGTGTATGCCTGCGTGTGTGTGTGAGCACGTGCGTATGCGAGCGAGTGAGTGTGTGTGTGTGTGTGTGCGAGCGTTCTCTCCTTCCTGAGGTATCAGAGGGCTATTTGAAATGCTGAAGAGTGTTCTCTCTCTCTGTCTGCTTCAGTCTGCCTCAGGGAGCGACGGTCTGCCATGGTGGTGGCGTTGTTGTTGTTGTTGTTGTTTTGATGCTGTTTGGAGCTCATTCCATCTCTGAATGCGCTCAACACAACAACCAAATGGAGGAATTAGTTTACATCACTGCATGCTCAAACTCAAACTCGGTTATCTATCGTTAATTGTTTTCCACGAAAGGCATCTTTGGTACCAAAACACTGAATTCCCCAGGCTGATGCACGCACACACGCACAGACACACAAATTCGGCGTTAGCACCCTTCCTCTGCTGTTAGCGCCCCATCCACTTTGAACCAGATGCTTTTGATCTTTTATTCCTACAATACACACAGTCCCATAAGGCTTTTCCGTATCCCTCTTTTGGCCCGACTCATTATTAAACAACATGATCCATTTTCCTGTCACTCGCTGAATTTGGTCCTCCGCAGTCTCCAAGGCAAGGCTGTAAATAATGCTTAGAGAAGGACCTTGTATGCAGATGTATGGGCATAGGTGGGAAAGGGAAGGATACAGCTTTGTCATTTCAAATAATTACGTTGCCGTTTCACCCACGCTATTGTTAATAATAGGTTAAATACATTCAAGGTTTGGGAGAATGACAGCGTCGCCGCTCGCCGTCTCCCTTTTTAAACGTGAATACATCGGCCATTGTGTGCAGGACAGGGTAGATTTTACCATATTAGCACTCTAACCTAGTCCATTATGCAGGCATGTGTGTTCATGGTGCTGATTGCGGCCGGGTATCGAGAAATGCGTTTTTAAATTAACTAGTATTAATGTGATTATTCTGTGCGTGGTAACACATTCTCCTTGTATCGAGGAGAAAGATGTGGTAGCGAAGCAGCATGAACGGAGACGACCAGATAAGTATTAGATGATTGTTATTCAAGACCCCAACAGCTCTTTAAAGGCCACTGAAAGAGCAAAATGTGAGAGTAGCCGACACGGTGATACTGATGGGATCATCCGTAACTATCACACTGCAATTACATCCGCATAACTGACCTACTGACCTGGCATTGCAACTCATTTCTTTGTTATCACCAACGTTCTTGTGTTGATTAGCAATCTTGAAGTCAATAGAGCGTAAATTAATGTGTAATTATATTTTTATGTGTGTTTAAGGCTGAAGCCCTTCACATCCTACAAGCTGCGGATGCTGGCCACCAACGATGTTGGAGACAGCGCCCTTAGCAAAGAGACGGAGGCAGTTACAACTCTGCAGGATGGTGAGAAATGGAAGAGGGCAGTCGTGGTGGCTAATGGAGGAAAAGATGGCGGATGTGTCGGGTTTGAAAGAATAAGTGAAAAGCCTGTAGAGATTTCCAGTTCTTCCTCCCTTTCTCTGACTCCCTCCTCTGTTTTCCTTTTTTTTCTGTTTCCAGTGCCTGATTCGCCTCCAGTTATCCTTGCTGTGAAACCGACAACCACTACATCGGTTGTGGTGCAGTGGAAGGTATTTACACGCACATACGTAAACTCACACAAATGCACACACTGTTTTCAAACTTTTAACACACAAGTGATCACTGAGACGCGCACATACACACTCATGTATACGCAAACAAAAGAAAACACTGAGTGATGGGTAATCACTTATTCTGAGAATACGAAACTCCCACAGCGCTGGATGTGTGTGGATGCAATTAATATCGTGATTTATTGAACTAGGAAAGGTCAGAGGGCAACACAGACAGATTGAGAGAGAGAGGGATAGACAAAGTCCTGCGAGAGGGAGAGAAACGTTCAAACTCCTAATGAGGAAATATCAGCAGGAGAGAATTCAGAGGGTGAGAGTGGAGAATATCAACAATGTCCAAAAAAGGGAGGAAAGCTAAACAGGAAATTGTAGAAAAGTAGCGCCGCTCAGACCAGCAATGACACGTAAACAGTCTGCAAACACTGCCCTGCTTCTTCCTCAGCTGTCACTCCTTGTATTCCATCAGTTCTTCTAGCCTTATGTCAAAGCAGAGAGAGGCTACAAAAAACAAAATCTCTTTACAGGAGTGTCAAACTCACTGAATCATCACGTTATCTCTGTGGGCTACAGCCAAGCCCATTCACCGGCTCCTTAAGCAGACTATACAGATAACCTTCTGTGCTGCCAGTGTCCTGTCAGTCTAGACTCCGTGCCGAATACTCTCAGACGATTTCTGTTTGAGCGGTGGAGTAATTATATGTGTTTCTTTTTGTTGCGTTTGCTTGTTCACAGTGTCCCAGTGATGACAGTATTAACGGTGTGCTGATTGGGTACCGTCTGTATTATAAAGAGCTCCACATAAACGCCTCCGCCACGGCTGAAGGAGATGTCCAGACGAGCAACAATATCAACACCACAGGTGCCCTCATCACAGGTGAGGGGCATTGCCGCTGTTTTTAGGAGCATTAACCCCGTCAAAAGTTTGCTATCAAGGATGTAATTTTGGTTTGCCTCGATTCTTCCCTTTTGTGTGGTGAAGTGAAAGCAGATCCGCAGTGCGAACAATTTGAATAAACTATCACGAAAAGATCTGCTGCTGCTGGCTTTAGTGCTCCTGAACGCAGACAACAGTGTGCCCAAGCATACCTTCATAAACTGTCTGCTTGGCTGAGGACACAAGTTAAAATGATTTGCTCCTGACAGAATTAAAATTCTAACATTTCAAGTCTACCAACTTGTAGCAAAAAGCTTCCACCCAAAGCAGAATCACGTTGAAATGCAAAATGGAAAGTTTGGACCAACTTTATTCCACTACTCCAACTTTACCTGTAATTACTGATTTCATGTGGTATCGCTGATGTTTTGGGTTTTTTATCGTTACTGTTCTGTTATAATGTCACTGACAACCATGTTTGTATGAATTTATTTGACCAAAAGTAGGCAAAAACATCCGACTTCAGTATTAGCACTTTTACAAAGATTGGTTACAAGCTGGCGTTTTCGAACTCCTCCATGTGGCTCGATGTGTTTGGGTTTGATTTACACAACTGACGAGAAAGAAAATGCACAAAAAGTTTGTGCATTGGGGTGGATGTAATGATGTCAGAGATACTTTGGCAGGTAAAGCTAATGAAAAACTGAGCCAATGGCCCTCTTGAAGCTGGATTATTGTTTTTCTAAAGACACCCTCAATACTAATACTGTAATACTGAGCGAGTAATAAAATGTTATGTACTATAGAGCTTAAAGTGCTTGTTAAAGATTTAGTATCTGCTTGACTGTAGGGTTTTGGTTTTTTTTCTTTTACCATTAAATGCAGTCGTTTGATTGAAAGGAATTATAATGATGCTAGTTACTGCAGAATCATTTATTGATCTTAACTTCCTTTATTTTTTCCTCAATCTTCCCAAGCCAAGAGCACCTTCAAGACAGTCAGCAGCGCCTCGCTCACCGAGTTTGAGTTGACACGTAAGTACTAAAAGATTGGACCGAAGAGCGAAGACCTGATTAATAACCGAGCTCCACCAAAATACACAGGATTAGTTTATTGATTGGCAAAAAGTTTCTGATTTTGAAAATACCAATTATGGATCTATAGACGTGGACTGAATGGAAGTTACAACCAAAATGCACATTGTGTGTCCTGCAAGTCCTTTATGCTGTTTATTTGTTGTCTCTCGATAGAGCTAAAGAGGTTCAAGCGCTACCAGATTTTTATGACAAGCTACAATATCATTGGCGAGAGCCCGCCTTCCAATCCAGTCGAGGTGTCGGTTGGAGAAGCAGGTATGTAGAAACAGAATCTCACGGTTTGACACTTGATGGACAGAGCCTAACATGGTTTAAACTTGGAGGATTTGAGCCCAATAATTTGACAGCTTCTTCGGACGGCTGTTTTGAATTTAGTTAAATTTGCCATTGTTCGATCAGTTGCCCCTTCTCCTTTATTTATATTTGCTTCCCAATCTTTCATTCTGGTTATCGGTTAGTATTCCCTCATTCAACACTCTGTCTGCCTCCTCTTTTCCTCTCGTTCTTGCTGTGCCCTGTGCATCCCTCCTGTCGTGCTCTCATTGTCCCCTTGAGTGACATTGCCTTTGAATGGCTTGGTGGTGATCTCTAATAGCAAGTGTGTGTGTCCGTGTGTATAATGTGCACATTCTGTACAAGGTCATCTATTTTGTAGCTGCGGCCCAGCCTCTATTTAACTTTCACCGAAGAGTCAAGCCATGGATCCATTACACAGACGGGAGAGCAACTATATCTCCTGTGTTTATATATAGATATATATGCGTATGAAGACATATGTACGTGTGTCTTCAAACACAGACAGCGCTCTATGCTCGCGTATAAAATGTTGTTTAAAACCACAAAGTGTGGGCAAGCAGCTGCCCGTTCTGATGACAACCGCCACGCATCTCCTCTGTTTCTGGCATACTGACAGGACAATTTCACAATCCTTCTGGCTGACTAATTCTGCGTTCCTATTCAGCGAGTGTGTCAGTATGCGGGTATGTTGTAAGAAATAAAAAACGTGAACGAAAATTATGAAGATGCAAAATGGTCCTTAAAGCAATAAGAGCAATGGTGAGCTGATTGGAAAACATGTCAGGTGTAATCTTTCTTTCTCTCAATGACCAAGGGGCCATTTGGTGATGCAGACTTGCTAATTCAATCAGTCTGGTCGTAATCCAACATGGGGCCGAATCCTCCGGGTATTCTGACAGTGTGAATGAAAGTGAGAGAGAGATGGTAGACAGAGTTTAGTAGGCCGTACCTGTCAGATGTAGTGGAGTGAGGAGTGAAGCTAAGCGGGGGGAGGGGGAGGAGGAAAAAGCTGGAGGATGGATGATGAAATGTGGTGATATGGCCTTTTATCTAGCCCCAAGTACAAACCAGTATATGTTCATACATATGTGCGGAAACGTGGTGTAACAAGGTAGTGCCGTAGGCTCATTCTAATTGGAAGGTAGACATATATCTTCCTATAGCCCACTCACAGACACACACACACACTAACTGTCTAACCCGACATGTCTTTATAGCACCATCGGTGGCTCCCCAGTCTATTAGCGTGTCAGCTATAGCTCCCACCATCCTGGAAGTGACCTGGGACGCACCCCCCCTGGAGACCCAGAATGGACACATCCAAGGATATAAGGTGACATGCAGAAAGACAAGCAAGCTGACACACACATACAGAGAATGACCTGTTTGTGTACATACTGTATTGTGTAAGACCCAAATGCACAGGCAAGTGATTATGATCATGGTTGTAACAGGAATACACACAGGCTTCTTGTGTCTTTACTTTAAATGTGCCACTGAAAGAGGGAAAAAAGAAAAGAAAGAATGAATATCCTTTTAATACTTGTAATATCGCTCCTGTGGCTGTCTCTCCTCCATCCCCCTCACTCTTAGAACTTCAAACACAAGGTTATCCGTCTGCGTAGACACATTGATTTTTTTGCAGGAAAAGAGGAAGGAGAAAGAAAGACGGGAATGTAATATTTGCAGAGTGAAGGAATGGGACGGGCAAGGGTTCCCTGTCGAATTCTGATTAGAGGAAAGGATCAAGGGAATAAGTTCAACTACCAGAGTTGGGTGGACATGGAGCGGGAGTACGAAAGTACGACGGAGAGGGGGTTAAGGAGATTAAGATGAGAAGAAAAGAGTAAAGAAAGAATGTTTAATGAATTTATTGGTGCTGACCTC
>OMNV01009220.1:0-17221 GCA_900303265.1 Brotula barbata | reverse complement strand
CTTAAAACTGTGCTGAGGCCATGTAGGGCTAAAGATGAACTTTCAAGTGTTTTTCACTTTTTGGTCAATTTTTTTGATGGGTTCATCAAACAAACTGGACATGACAGTTCACAAATATTCAGCAGAATGGCAAGCACATTAAGTACACATGTCATGCTGCCTAAATGAATCGGCCATTTATTAGAAGTGTAACAGACAAAAAACAATTGGCAGAGATTCCTGTGTGTTGTAGAGTGATGCTCATAATGTTGTTAAAACCCTAAATTGAGAGCATGTTTGTGGAGGGGGTTATTGTATGGATTAAAGTTTTAGCTTTACTCTATTTTAATACAAATGTCCATTTTGGAACAATTTGATAAACTGTCGTTTTTGATGCACAATATGAATGAATATTTTTGTGTCGTGGCTGTAAAAGAGCATAGTAAGACGGAGATGGGATACTGCTGCCCTCCAGTGCTACACAAAAGCCCCAGTTTTGAAGTTGGAAGGCCTGGCTTCAAAAGTAGCTTTTCGGTGGCTGTTTATTTTAGAAACCAAACAGCAAACCGATGCTTTGCTGGCATTTTGCTGCAGAAATCGAACTTATGTGGCATCCATCACTTGAAAGAGCAGCAAATTCTCAACGTAATTTAAAGACCACACATCATAAAACAACAAAAAAAATTAGAATTAACACTGTACAGCTGCTGGACAGTGTCAATATCTGATCACGAGTGATGAATGATCTGGAAGATTGTTTGCATCTTTAGGTTTCCAGGTGGTTGATTGATGTATTATTGTCATTAAATGTTTAAATTAGTCCATGCACAGTAACTGACCGTATACCGATCTTGTGTTTTCTGTGGTGAAGATTCACTACTGGGAGAGGGACAATCAGAACCAGAGTGAGAAGGTGAAGGTGATCTTTGTCCCAGACACTCGTGTGCACCTGACTAACCTCACAAGCTACACACCGTACCTGGTCACACTGTCTGCCTTCAACACAGCCGGAGACGGCCCACCCAGCGATCCCCGCGGCGCCAAGACTCTGCAGTCTGGTAGGGCGTGGTGCCGGCCCAAATGTGGCCGCGTATCGAACAAAAATAACCGCCTGATATTTTAGCGTCTTTTAATTCCCTGGTTCCTGTTTTGATAGCTCTCATTTCTTTGTCATCCTGCATGCATCCTCAGCTCCCAGCCAGCCCAGCTATCTGTCCTTCTCAGAGGTGACAGGAGCGAGTATTAATGTGTCCTGGGGGCCACCGCTTACTCCTAATGGACAGCTAGAGGGCTACAGGGTCATCTACCAGCCCACTGCTCCTGTTCAAGGTAAGTGTGCACACAAACAAACACACACGCACACACAAACGCATTTTGGGAACACTGCTTATTTCTTCACCTGTCTTGTGAAAGCAGGGGTGAGTAAAGTGGTTACAGTGGATGTGAAGGGAAGCTGGCAACGATGGCTGAAGGTTCGAGACCTGACCAAAGGTGTGACCTACAACTTCAGTGTTCAGGCTGAAACTGTCAGCTACGGACCGTCCATATGTGCCAACATCACTGCACAGCCCATAACAGGTCAGTACGGCTGCAGTACGGTACTGATGGTTAGGGCTGTCGCTAATGTGCTGATTATTTCAGTTATTAATGAAATAAACTGCATTTTTACGTTTATATTCTTTGCAGTGTGTGTCCAACACCATCTGAGAAAACACAATGTCAAATTTCTATTCCCAACTATCACTATGGATGACTTCATTAAGATGGACAAAATGTATTCGACGGTTATACTGGCTTGGAATAATATGTGTATTTCCTCATCATAATAGTATCTCACACAGCTTAATCTTCCATTTCTTTAATGTTTGCTAAGGCAACTTCAAGCTGCATTACTAACAAACTGTGCTGGAGCGTGGAATCAGATTACAGATTCATAAATTACTGGCATCTTGAACCGATTTTTTAAAAATGGAGTTGTCAAATATAATCAATTCTTTTGTGACAGCCCCAATTATGTGTCACGCGACAGACTAAGTGAATCATCTACTGTTACCCTGGTAACCACAGGCACCCCTGGGTCTCCTTTGGAAATGTCCATCACCAAAACATCTTCTGCCATAACTATCAACTGGTCAGAGGGGGAGACCGGTTCATCACCTGTGACTGGATACGTTATTGAGGCTCGTCCCTCAGGTAAGCTTAAACATAAATGTTACAGGTCGGCCTTATCAAATATTACAATTTTTCATAATTTCCACTGGTTATTCAAGGAGTATACAATATTTCCTAAGAGCATTCTAAACCCCGTCTTGCAAAACCTGTATGAATGCAACTTTTTCTTTTTCAGTTTTGAAATGACTTAGAGATCCTCTGCAAATGAATCATCATTAACAGTTTCCTGATTGATTACTAGCGGTGTAAAACTGTGTGTGCATGTCCATGATAAGCAGTATGGAGATATGCAGGGCACAGAGCACACTCTGCTAGAATTCTAATACTACAAATAATAGTAATACCCCACAAATGGTAACAATATAATCATCGGTACAATGGTGAAAGAGGGATTCAATTCATCTCTCTCTCTCTCTCTCTCTCTCTCTCTCGCTCTCTCTCTTCTTCTCAGATGAGGGAGTGTGGGACTCGTTCATCAGACTCCTCCCTCCCAGCAGCAGGTCTGTTTCAGTGCCTCTGGAACGCCTGAGGTCAGGAGTCAGCTACGAGTTCAGAGTCATTGCTGTCAATCACTATGGTTACGGACAGCCAAGTACACCCTCTGCTGCTCTTGCTGGTACACGAACTCGGACGCACAACCCCTCACACCTTTAGTATTTGATTTATGCTGCGTCTGCTGTGATTTGTGTCTGCTGCCATCTAGAGGCCGTGCCGAGCAACTAAAGCTGTGTATATTTGCAAACCAAGCATCACTCGGACTTCAGGCTGTGTTATTGTACGATTCATGTCAGGGACTGTTGTGCCGTATTGCAGCCATGTCTAAGCTCTCTCTATGTTCTCAGTCAGCAGACGTGGTGAGACCATTCCTGTGTCTCCGCTATTGTATTTTATATTCACCACTGAATCAAATATGAAAAGCGTTGAATGCCACTAACATTTGAAATGTCAGATTAATCAGGATAGTCGAATCAATGATAGAGAATCCATTCTGACAAATGAACTCATGGCCCTCTGCTTCCCAAATGGTCTTTTGAGAGAAACTATATGTCCACTTCACTCTGTGCCGCCAGCTGTGTCAGATCGTCCATTCTACGAGGAGTGGTGGTTCTTGCTCGTCATGGCCCTGGTGGGACTCATCCTTATCCTGGTCCTGGTCTTCACGCTGCTGCTTCATGGACACAGCACCAAGTATAAAGCCTGCAGCACCGGTATGTGCCTCTGGGTCTGAGCCAAATGTGATATTTATAGTGTAGCCCAATTAGAACGTTTCAGGCCTGCAATGTCACTGCAATAGTTTGTTGACTTATTTAAGAAGAACAGCATTGAAAAAAGGACTCGCACTCATTTTGTGCTTGAGTGCCCCCTAATAGGCAGTCAGGTTGTTTTTGGCCAAGCTCCAACCCACATGCAACTGTGTGATTCTGAAAAGTTTGTATATGTAACACCTCTAATGTTTGACATTATCAGTTTTTAATTATTTTGACAAAAAATCTCCTGATTCTTTCAAAAGAACAGTTTAAAACTGGTTTGGTTAATGGTAAATGATCTGCATTTCTATAGTGCTTTTTTTCCTCAATGTTTGCCTCACATTCACCCATTCATACACACATTTACACACCGACAGCCGAAGTAACCTTGTCGGGAGCAATTTGGGGTTAGGGTCTTGTGCAGGGACCTCCGACATGGAGGAGCAGGAGATCGAACCGGCAACCCTTCGTTCATTATGTGATCGCCCTTGTCCCCTAAACGATGCTGAAATTTGTTTGTGTTAGACATAATCATAATTCGATCATCTATATGGTAAAGTTGCTATTAGACATTAAACTTGACGGCGTTACTGGCGTGACATTAAGACTGCTGTGTGTCCCCTCATACTCAGTATGCTGCCTGTACAGAAAGTGACACATTTCCTGACATTGTTGCAGGTTCGCACGTTCGCTGTGGTTTGCAGTAAACAAATTCCTGCAATGGGGACAGCTCTGAATATGTTTTCATAAAAAGACAGTGAGGAGAAACGTTAAAAGAAAAGAAAATGCAAATGCGCCCCTGATAATGTGCAAAAAAGGCCTGCAGGTTGAAGGCTCGGAGCTTTTGTGGCTTGATGCAAGAGCTGGTTAGGCAATGTTCAAATGTAGCTGTTGTAATGTGAAACTTGAATTTGTGGGACATCTGTGACGGATCGTTTTTATGTAACTGGAAAGAGAGGTGAGACAGTGTGACTGCAGCATAATGACCAGGATCATTTGGACACAGTTCCACTGCAGCTCAATATCAGTGATTTTGTAATGGAGCAATTTATTTATGTTTCATTTTATAAACGACGGGTGGAAGGTTGAGTTGTGTATTTTCTCAGCAAATTTAACTGAAGCCCTCATCATCACAGCCTCAACTGAATTTAAAGCTGACTCCTCCGCGATGATTTAGCTTTCATCACCTTCACAAGGTGGATCAGCGTTGCTGAGAGCTGTGGAGCTGCTAGGAGTCTGGGCCGAAGGATCGACTCCCCACCAGCACAGCATTAGGTTGTGCTCTCTTTCCCGGTTTCCCCTCTGAAATTTTGGTTCTTCATGCCGATGCCTTCATACCGTTTCATCCAGAGTTTCACCTTTTTCTCTTAGGTTTGATATCATCAAGTGGGGCTGTAGCATGGCTTTGTGTGTGTGTGTGTGTGTGCGCATGTGTATTTCAAGTACACATGTAACCCTGCCAGGCATATGTTATATCACGTGAGGTCAGTTGTTAATATGAGTTACCACAGAAACCTTGGCAGAACCGCTGGGCAGATGAGAGGGTGAGGGCACGAAGTGGTCCGGAGGAGAGAGAGAGCGAGAACAGGGAGGACGACCACATCAGGAATGTCTTAAGAATGAGTGGAAGTCACTCACAAATCAACACATTTCCAACCTTTCTGTCGTGATTTGGTTTCCTTCAGGGAAGCACGTGTCTACAGGGGAAGAGACCGTCACGCTGGACAACGGAGGATTCACAGCACTGGA
Source organism: Brotula barbata (assembly GCA_900303265.1). NCBI lineage: Eukaryota > Metazoa > Chordata > Actinopteri > Ophidiiformes > Ophidiidae > Brotula > Brotula barbata. Next base: position 12,074 of record OMNV01009220.1, on the reverse strand, counting down.
GCTCAACAGCAGATCACTTCACACCAAGAACTCCTTCCTGAAAAAGAATGGCACCAGGTGGGCATTACTGCACACACACATGCACACACACACATGTCTTTACCCACCCTACTGAATTTTGTCAAAATCTGTGTGTGTGTGTGTGTGTGTGTGTGTGTGTGTTTCAGGTCTCCCCCCAGGCCCAGTCCAGGTGGCCTCCACTACTCTGATGAAGACATTTGTAACAACTATAATGGAGCCGTACTCACTGAGAGCGCAACACTGACAGAGAAACCCACTGAGGTCTCTGAGTCAGAGGTATCTCTCTCTCTCTCTCAATTTCAGTACAATTTCAAAAGGCCCTGTTAGCGTGATCATAATAATTTACAGTATTGCCAAAGCTCTCTCTCAGAGTGTACAGTCAAACATCAAAAACAGAGAAAAAGGTTTAAAAAAATAATGAGAGAAACTATATGAACGTAAATGAAATGATACAAGATATTTCAAAAGTAACAAGAAAAAACATGAATTTATTGAAGTATTTTGCCCTGTAGGTATTAATTTGGAACATTCCAGTAGGACATGCTCTATTCTGATAGAATATGTCATCCTTGGGCAGCCATGAGTTCTTCATCTCTCCCTCTCTCTGTGTTTTATGCTTATTCCCATTATAGAATTAATAAAGTTTAATCCATGTTGTCAACATCTGCCTCCCGCTAATAGAATATCAAAATCTAACCCATGTGTGTATGTGTGTGTGTCTGTGTGTAAAGCTGACCGAAAGTGACTATGAGGATGAGCAGCCCAAGCACTCGTTCGTCAACCACTACATGAGCGACCCCACCTACTACAACTCATGGAAACGGCAGCCCAAAGGCCTGAAGGGGATCAGTGCTCCTTTCGGCTACGAGGAGTGTGCCGCTGCAGAAACAGAGCCGTACTACCAGACCGTAGTCACCCAGCACAGCACAGGCGGTGCATACACACCCTCGGGCCAGCCCGCGCACGCACACGTCAACCCCAACACCAACCCCCCAGGGTCTCGTACGCCCGTCACAGGATTCTCCTCATTTGTGTAGAGAGGGAGCCTGCACAAAATGATACACACACACACGTACGCACATGAAGGAGGGAGGACAGAGTGTGTTTGGACTAAAGGAGGGATGCGAGGAGACAGAGCAGGCAGCCTTAGAGGAGCGGGGAGGACGAGATGAGGAGATTTGGGACAGACTGTTGACGAAACGCCCCTTCATGCAACCAACCAAACCTGGCTCTCTCACTCTCTCTCTCGCACTACTTCTTCCTCTTTCGCCGCTGTGCATACACACAGTTCCTTCGTACACGTGCACACATTCACATCGGCATGTTTGTGCCTGCATCAAAGACTCTGAAGAGAGCGTGAGACACTGTCACTTAGTGTAAATGAAGGGGAGAGAATGAACCTGAACAGTGAAACCTGGGAATTTTTCTGCACAACAAATCTCTTTTCTATTCTCTGTGTTCACATACGTGTACAAATACATACACACTTTGTGACATGTCACACCTGCATCTCTCTTTCTCCCAAGTTGAATTATTTAAATGATACAGAAGGAACCATCAACAGACCGGTTCATGTTCACAAACACTGAGCCACGAGCTTTAAATGACACCGAGGAAGGATAAAAAAATAAAAATAAAAAATAAAAAGTTGATAATCACTGTTTGGAACTTCAGGAGGAAGGAGATGGACTGTAGATGGGGGTGGTTCTTCAGCACTTATGGCATTCTCAGTGACACTGTATGTGTGTGTGTGTGTGTGCGTGGTTGTTGGGTCTGAGCTGGAATATGTGAAAAAATAGACCACCTTTTTTTTTTGTTGTTCTTTGTTTACTGTCTGTCGTCGGCGTTCCCTACACTGCAGCCTCCCAAGCCATATTGCTTGCACTGAGCCAACCCTCACACATTTAGTCTTACTCAGTTGATCTGAATTTCTTTTTTAACAGGTTTGAGTGTGTCTGCGTGTGTATGTTTGTGTGCCTGAATGTAACACCGCGTGCGTACAAGCATGCGTCTGTCAGTGGGAGTGGGCCCATTTTAGAAGCGTTTTCATCAGTTCTCGTTTCGTTCACTGCTGTGCCACTGTGTGTCTGTATGTCTGTGCATATTTTTATGGTGGATTTTGTACAGCCTTTTTACTTGCGTGCTCTTGTAAGTTGTGTGGACGAGTTTGTGCATTTCAAAATAAACAGTCACTGCGACCTCTGGCGTGTTCACTGAAGTGGAAGAACACAATTAAAGTGTAAGAGTGACAGTGAACAAGTGAGCACAGACCCAAAAGACAGGCTGATCTGAACGTGCACTTCTTGATAAAAGTCCGTGTGAATGAACCTTGAAGCATACGACCACAGTCTGTACCCTGAACTGCAACAGCCAGGCTGCCACATATGTACTTTGAACTTCTGTTAAAACAACAGACGCTGTCATCTGTAAGAGGTTTTGCTTACGTCTAATTTAAACATTTGCGCTCCCACACATCGTTCTCTGCCATGCTTGTTTTGAAGCCCATACCGTGTGTGAATAAATGGTCATTGTTAAAGAGTGTGGCTCTGTGGTTTGTTTCCGTACCATCACAGTAAATCTACCACGTTCTGTAGAAATGTACTGAATATTACGGTAACTGAATTAGAGTTGTTTTAGCACTGTTGAATTATCGATGCATATCTGGAAAGAAAGTCCCACTTTCGACTTAGAGCAAGCTGCACATGATGAGTTATCAATCATTGTCTCTCACTGATAAGAGTCCAGGCCTCAGGGTGTGATGGGTGTGTGTGTGATACATTTTCTTGAATAAAGCGTTGCATGAAATGACACCAGTGGTTGCTTTTAATGTATGGCTTTACTAGATTTCAGTTTTTATACCTAAATTAAACTGCATATTTTTATTATACTGTAAATTTGTAAGATGTGAACTAAGTAAAGTTTAGCGCATTAGTCATGGTCTGAATGTGTGTGTCTCAGATTTTGCACAGTAACTTTGCTATTGCACTTTTCTGGACCAAGAGCTTCAAGGGTCCTGCTGTGGTCCCAAGGGTCTTGTGGGGCCACTATCCCACCTCCACCAGGACCTCTTTGTCGTTCACTCTCCACTCTTATCTGTTGCACGTGTGTTTCTATCTAGTTTTCCTCTATTGTCGGGAGCTTTGTTAGCGCTGTTGAGCAAAATTGGAACTTGTATTCGTACTTTTGTGTATTAGTTCCATGTACCCTCTATTGATTAGATGACTGATTCTGAAGTGAAAAACTGGGCAGCAGGTCTCTTGAAATTTTACAACAATATATACTTTTGTGTTGATTTTCCTAAAAATATTTTTACACAGGAACCATAAAATCAGTTCAAAATACAAAATCTGTAATATTTTCAAGTATCTTTTCAAAAAGTGAACTAGCGGAGCAAAGTATTTTATTGTAGAAGTAGAAAGTACAATGAATTAATGAAAAGAACATAATATCAACAAACAAAATGAGTCGCTAATGTCACTACACCTCTATGAATCCTGAGGCAGTGCTTAAGAATAGATGTTATCTGTGTCCCACATGTGCAAGTCGAGGATAATATCAACAAAGTTACACGTCAGGTGTCCTGTGACTCACCTGGTGGAACACATACCATCATGAACATCCCATGTGACGCAGCGGCACGGGTTTGGCTTCAACCTGTGCCTTTTGCTGCATGTCATCCCCTCCCCTCTCTCAAGACACAAGGTACCTCTTTAAGTAGCAGCAGGGATCCATTTTCACAATCACAGCAAACAGGCCTCATTTGCTTTTGCCTGCAGGCCAACGTTGTCACACAGTAAACAGCATCACCCTGTTAATACGAGATATTCTTTTATAGCTTTATACTAAAAGTAAAAATCACTTCAAGCACCATTTTAAATGATGAGTCTCCTTCTAGGTGAAACAAAATCTATCTATGACAAATTTTGCATAAGACGTTGGATGAATAGAGTGTAAGCTGTTGCTGTAATCTTGCTGGGTAAAAATCCTCCCAAAACTATATGAGCAACCTCATTTTATTGGATAGCTTTTTGTAGAAATTGTGGCTAACTTTTTTAACCTCTGAGGTAACCAACAAGGCATCCATAAACCTTTATTTTAAATTCTAATAACTAATATTTTTTGGCATTACTGCGTTATTGTGACAGGTACAGTAAAGAGATAGACAGGAAGGACAGAGCAGAGAGAGGGGATGACATGCAGTAAAGGATACAGGCCGGAATTGAACCTGTGCCGCTATGGTATGTGTCATGCACTCAACCAGATGACACACCAGGGCGCCCTCTAATCTTTAATATTTGATATATAATATATAATTTAATATAAAACGGTGCAGTCTAGGGAATTCTGTCATATGCCACACATAGAGAATAAAGAGGAAGAGGTTCCAAAAATAAGTATAACTGTGATCAATTTTTAACATTTCCTTTAAATAAAGAAAAAACATTTTTGGGAGATTTTTTATGATTTTTCCATGCAGTATGCAAAGTTATAAAAAGTCAAAATATAATCTTAAAGAAATTATAGAGACTCGACATATTGGGTATTATTTTATACAGAATTTCCCTTTAATTATATACTGTATATACAGTACATACATATAAATTTATCAGTGTTTAACAGCATCAACATGTTGAAAACACTGAGATGTGATGCCAAATTAAGTCTAGACAGCCTCACTCTTCATTAATTGTAATTCCTTGCTGTATTTTACTGTATTGTACTATTTGTTTACAGTAAAAATCGCCCTGAACGACTTTTCACGGTGATGGAGCGCCTTTGCGTTGTACAGATGCTAATTGCCCGCCAGGCAGCAGAGGGCGCTGTGGTGCTATGATAAGGAGCCCGAGGTGCCGTTGTTTGTCTCCGGAAGAAGGAATGCAACCATGGCGGCTTTATTTTTAATGCTTTGCTTTTGAGCACGGTGTGTTGCTATGGCCCGCGTAGCTGTCTAATAACAGTGACGAGTGACGCGCGTTTCCTCGGTGAGCAGCGTCCGCGGAGGGATTTGGTGTGAGCAGGCCTTTACTCCGCTTCGGTGTGTGGTGAGCCTATGCGCTTGGTGAGTTTGCTCTCCTCCTCCGCCTCTGTGCTGCTTCTTTTATTTGTCCCATATCCATCACAATCAGGCTCATCACACTGTCGTCACACACACACACGCCCGTTGTCACGGACTTGTGAGTGCCCACGATAAGTGGTGACCTAGCTTAGTGTATAGGTGTCCACGTTAATGTCGCGGTGTTGTCCTCTTCCACACAGAAACACATGTGGAGAGTTTCCACCCGTGGTCTCCTATAACACAGGATTGTCCCGTATTTACCCCCATTTTCACACACATCGTTTCGTACACACACTTCCACTGTTCACATTGGTGTGGGAATAACATAAGAGTAAATAATACCAAACTAGTTTCACGAGCAGAATTGTCCATCAAATCGTTCTCACAAATTCAAAAGTTTATTGTAATATCAGCAAGAACCCTTTTGAAAAAATAAAACGTGTGGCCTGTTGGATTTTGTTCAGTTGCAAAAAAAATTATAAATATTGCATTCCTAATAACGGCCATCAAAGAAAAATATGATAAAAAATGTTGATTGTCACAAGGTGCTGTACTGAACAATAATTTGACCTGAAAAACGTGGGTATTTATTTTTCCAAATTGAAGTCAGTGGAAAATAAGCAATATTTCAATCCATACATCAGTTATCCATTAATCAAGCATTATCAAGTGTCCTTGTTAATATATAGGGCAAATGTTCATCCAAATCTGCGTGATAAACAAAGCGAGATATCGCTGTAATTGCACCTTGCACGTCAAACCGTGAGATTACTGACACACTCACGCAGCCCTAGACAACTCATAGCTGGTAGATTGTATAAAAGCATTTGTGCAATTAGTCACTGTCAGTTCTGTAGATAAGAGCCCACAGACACTCCCTCTTAGATGTTTTCAAATGTGTCACCTTTAGTGCTGACACAATCCTTTTGTGGAGCTCAGTGTAGTCGATTCCCCATCTAATTTATCTTTTATACAGTTGTTTTTATCTGATGGATACGGTTGCACATGATCAGTGAACAGAATTGGATGTGTAAAAATGGAGGATCCTGCTTTGGTCTCTCTCTTAAGATGTATTGGGGTGTTTTTGTCGTTGTTTATAAATGATCTCCGTCGCTCTGTAGAATCCTGATCAATCATAGTTGTTCCTCACTGCAAGCTCTGAATTCTCAATCATAAAACACAAAATACACATAGATTAGTTCAGCAGTGTTTATTTCTTTCAGGAATGGAATGTCATTTTTCTTACTACCAAGTGCTGGAACTAGTTGGATGTGTAATGCTGGATACAGAGCTGTAACAAAAAGAACCCCTGCACACATCAAAACCTACTGTAGGGTTTGTGCATCTTTTCAGCCCCCTGGCACTGAAGAGGGAGTGAGAGTTGTGTGTGTGGTTTGCACTCTCTTGGTAATCTCTGTTTTTATGCTGAAGTTGATGTGTTTAAAGGGGCCTGTCGTTTGTCTTGGTTACAAAGTTCAGATTGAATAACAGTCTGACCATTCTGACGCTTGATTTCACTTCACCAGCTATTAGAACAATATGACAGCCTGCAATGAGGACATTGCATAAGTGACTTTTATGACACTTTGACCTTTAGAACCATATTAGTTCTAGTTGTTAGTTCCTTTGTAATTCAGATTAAAGGAAATGTACTCTGGTATTCATTGGGCTTGTTTTTGTAAACGAGGTAACAGGGCCTCACGTGTATTCTGTGATGTTAGTCTTGTTTCACCAGTTAACTGTAGGTGTGGAAAGGATAAATGCACGATGCAAACAAAATATACAATATTTTTTGTCTGCACCATCATAACTCAAAAAATGGAACAGAAGCACTCACTGGCGGATCCAGGATGTCTTCCTAGGGTGACATGAGGGAATGTAAGGTGGGGAGATAAATTCATTATGGTAAGAAGTCCTCCGCTAGAAAAGTTCCTTTTAGTCTGTATCTACATTGATCACAGTGTAGTATTAGTAGTGGTAGAGTTATTATTTTAATATTATTATTGTGACTTAACCCTACACATCAGCTACTTTAGGAAAGGAACTTCAGAACCTACTGGTATACTGTTTTTTGGAGATGAGAGATAATTGTTCCTCTCCCACCTGAATTTTATAAAGGCTGTTAGGATTGAATGATTTTTAGTGAAGAAAAATAAAGCTGCATCAAAAATTGTGTAACATGTCTGTATTCATTTTCATATTTCACGTCATGTTGAGCTCACTTTAACAAGCTCTCAAACAGCCTGTGTACATAAAGCTGTACATTATCATGCAGCTTTGATAGACTTTATAACCTACTACAACATACAAGTGATCAAACGTAATGAAAGGTGTTCACAGAATATGGATTTATGTCAACTTCCAGTGCATTATAAACGCACACATGACACTTTTGTGCACAGGTGAGACCACTAGGTGAAACACACTCAGCAGGTAAACCAGGACATCTGCTCACTCTGCATTCTCTTGATGCAGGACTTTCTTTCCCCCCTAGCATCACCCCTAATCCCAGGTTCATAGTAGAAGTAGAAAAAAAAACAGTCTTAAGAATATTTTAGGCCAGAATGGTGATTGACTTGACTCAACCTAGAACTAATTTATGTTTGTGTCTTTCAGGGTTTTCCATCGATTGAACATCAGGCTCCCCAATGTGGTCTTCACACTGTGACCTCATCGCCGACTCTTCGCCGATTCTTAACGAACAACTCAGATTAATTGCTGCTACAGTGGACAAATTATTCCCAGAATGAATGAAGTGACAGTGGAGTTGGACGAGGAGGTGCTGAAGCAGGACTCCTCCTCAGAGCCGCTCCCTGAGCCTCTGTTGATAATTTTATCCCCACCCCCAGCTTTCTTACCTGATCCCGGTGAACACACTAGATTGTGGGATAAATGGCTTAAGTCTTTCGAACACTACCTCGATGGCCTTGGCGATACTGAGTTGGGCGATTCTACAAAGTGTGCACTCTTACAGAACTGTCTCGGCCAAGAGGGACAACGTGTCTACACAGCGCTGATCCAAGGTGACACCACTTATGCAGCAGCAATCTCAGCACTCACTGTTCACTTCACCTCTACTCCCGAGCTTCAGAAATGCCGCCTTAAATTCAGGCAGAGAACTCAGTGGCCTGAGGAGACCATTGAGCAGTTTATTTGGGCATTAGAAGAGCTGTCAAGGCCTTGCAAATATGGACACTTACAAGAGAGACTTATCCTCAATCAACTGATTGAGAAAACCAACTGTGTGCAGCTCAGAGAGAGGCTGCTGTTAGAGGGAGAGACTGTAACCTTGGCCAAGGCTTTGATCGTTGCTAAAGAGCTGGAATCTGCTTTAACTGAATCTCCATCGAAAATCTCCAAATCTAATGTGAGCGTTGTAGATGACTTAGGCCGCCCAATTCAAAGCGTGAGCAGAAGAGGAAGACCAAGACGTGGGGAGACAAAACTCAAAGCCCTCTCATGTGGACAGAAACACAGTTCCTATGAAATGCAATCCACGCCATTTGATATAAAAGAAATGAGTGCGCACAGTTCAGCCCGACCCATCCAGAGAACGGCCAAAAGAGGAAGACCTCGAAAACTGAAAACCTGCTCTAATGTAACACCGTCAGACTCCTTTGAGTCTACCTATCATGACATTGAATCTGCACAACTTTGTACTCAGGAAGTGAGTGTAGACTGTGTAGATGCTCTAGACTATGTCCAAAGAGTGACCCGAAGAGGAAGCCAACGAAATAGACAACAATGTTCAACCATAACCTCATTAGACTCCACTGGGCCCAAAGATAACCTGTACGAGATGGAATCAACGGCAGATTATTTTCAGGAAGAAAGTCTAGCCAGCATGGAGCGCCCTGTTCAAAGAGTGAGCAGAAGAGGAAGACCTCGATGTGGGGAGACCAGGGCAAAACTCCAAACACACTCCATTAAAACTCCCTCAAGCTCATCTGAACAGAAACCTAACTCGTATGAAATGGAATCTGCACCATTTGGTGTAGAGACGGTGAGCGTGGACAGTTTAGACCGACCCATACCAAAAGTGGCCAGAAGAGGAAGACCCCGGAAACTGAAACCATGTTTATCTGGAACCCCATCGGACTCCACCAGCGTAGATCATGCTGTTACAAGAGTGAGTAGAAGAGGAAGACCTCAACGTGGGGAGACCAGGGCAAAGCTGAAATCACACACTGGTATAAACCCCTCAAACTCATCTGGACAGGAACTCAACGGTGAGGAAATGGAATCTCCTTTAACTGATTCTGCACCATGTGGTGTACAGGAAGTGAGTGCGGACAATTTAGACCAACGTGTCCAAAGAGTAGCAAGAAGAGGAAGACCTCAAAAACTGAAAAGGTGTTCAACTGTAACCCCATCAAACACATCTGGAAATTATTACTACAGCAATGATAAATTGTATTACAGTGATGAACATTATTGTAAGAGGGCCAAGGAGACAAATACTGAGCTTGATAACGCTAAAGGTAATGGTTCTGATGGTGAAGGCGCAGCATCATCATCATCGTCATCATCATCATTATCATCATGGAATATAAAAAAGGAGAACAGCGACAAAGCAAGTGATGATGATGATGATGATGGTGAGACTGTCATCAATACAAATAAAAGTGGACCCTCGTGTCCCATCTGTATTGATAAAAGGTTCAGAGATGCACACAAGTTGAAGAGACACATGAGGACGCACACAAAGGAAAAGCCCTTCACCTGCCCAATCTGTGTCAGTACTTTCAGCCAGTCATACCACATGAGCAGACACATGAGGAACCAGCACGGAGCACATCAACATGTCTGCACCACGTGTGCGGAAAGTTTTGGAAGTTACACAGAGCTTAAAGTTCACAGGCTGAAACACTTCCCACGAAAGCTGTCTGTCAAAGTCCTGGATAATAATGAGTCTTCCAAACATCCAAACCGCAGTGACCAATTAACAGACGCACACAGTTTGCAACAATGTGAAGGAGAGAAAAGACAAGAAAGGACAGAATCAAGAAACAATCATAATTATAGCAGTGAGGAATATTGCCATGGTGAGACTGAAAAAGAGGCTGAGGCTGATGATGATAATGAGGATCAGCAGGGTACTTCAGCCCCCGGCAGCGCTGATGAGGATGAGGGGACAGAGGTTGATGTTAAGACTGAAAACATTGACTGTGATGTAGCTACAAGTGATGGTGGTGTTGGACATAAAGAAAAGATTGTATCAAAGACCAAAAGGTTGGGACATTTCTGTCCCATCTGTGTTGATAGACGATTCAGAGGGCCAAGCAAATTAGCCAGGCACATGAGGACACACACAAAGGACAAACCATTTAACTGCCCGGTCTGTGCAATCACCTTTAGCCAATCCTACCACATGACCAGACACTTGAGGAATCAGCATGGATTAGGTCAGTACATCTGCACTGACTGTGGGAAAATTTTAGATAACTGGCTGGAGCTCAGTAAACACAAGAAGACCCATGCAAGCGAAGGACTTATATGTCCCATTTGTGATAGACGGTTCAAGGCCAAGAGCATATTGGTAAATCATATCAAAACACACAACAAGGTCAAGTCCAACCCTCAGCCTGTCAGCTGTGCAGAATGCGGCAAAGTTTTTGGTCGAATGTATCATTTAAAGAGACACTTAGAAACCCATCGCAAATCAACAGACATTGAAAATTACAAGTGCCCAAATTGCCAGCGGAGCTTTTCCTTCCTAGAAGACCTCAGCAAACATCTGGAGAATCATTTAAAAGAAATGAGTGGGACCTGTCCAAAATGTAACAAAGCCTTCAGTTCTCCAGAAGAGCTTGAAAGACACATGGAGGTCCACGAGAAGTCCTATTTCTGCAGCACGTGCGGGAAAAAGTTTAAGGTTGAGTATGCATGGAAGAAACATGAACAAGGACACAAACATCAGCAGTTCTATTGTTCCCTGTGTCAGAAGCACTTCCTCAAACTTTCCCACTATAAGAGACATATGTTGGCCCATGAAAAGCGTGAAACCAAGTGTCCCCATTGTGACCGCATCTTTCTGAAATTAACAGCCTTTAAATTTCACCTGCGGACCCATACTGAAGAAAGACCGCACCAGTGCCCTTGTTGTATTGAGGTTTTTACAGAGAAGGAAGATCTGGATCAACACTGCATGAGACACAAAAAATTCAGAAAAGAGAGGCCCTACTCGTGTAGCCGGTGCGATTATGCATTCTCCACGCTCATGGAGTTGACGGAACACTTGAGGTCACACGAAGGGGAGCAGCCGATGAACTGCCCTGAGTGTGGCAAGACTTTCCTCAACAAGAACAAGCTGGAGAAACACTTAAGCATCCACACGGGGGAAAGGCCTCACCTCTGTTCCATCTGTGGCAATGGCTTTCCCTCCGCCGCCAGCCTGAAGCTACACATGCACATGCACACCGGAGAAAAAGCCTTCGCGTGTTCCCAGTGCAGTAAGAGCTTCAAGTCAGCCAGCGGCTTACGGTTACACAGCAGGCAGCACATGGCGGTGAAACCCAGCTACCCGTGTCGCGAGTGCGGCAGGAGTTACGGGCGCTTGACTGAGCTGAAGATGCACCAGCGTTACCACACGGGCGATAAACCGTACATATGCACCTGCTGCAACAAACGATTTATTAGCAACCACAAGCTGAACGTGCACATGAGGTGTCACACCGGGGAGAGACCGTACGCATGCCCCCACTGCGGACAGACATTTACACAGACGGGGGACAGAAACAGACACATGAATAAATACCACCAAGTAGATAATGTATTAGAATGACACTACAGTCTGGTTTTGTTGCACATTGAAGACAATAGGAGTGGTTTTGTACTTTTGAGCCCATTCATTTCAAAGATTTTTAGACCAAACAAAAACTGTTCCTTCATGTCATATGCTATCAAAATTGTCATTTTTACTTTGTTTAATAGCCTTATTTGTACTGATTTACCACATCTGTGTTTTTTCCTCATGACTGTAGAGTTTGATATGTTT
>OMNV01009219.1:5405-49113 GCA_900303265.1 Brotula barbata | reverse complement strand
CCCTCAGTCGACCAGAGAGAAACTACTGTGTCACTCGACGAGAGCTGCTGGCTGTCGTCCTGGGTCTCCGCCACTTCCGGCCATACCTCTATGGTCAGAGGTTCCTCCTGCGCACCGACCATGCGTCCCTCACCTGGCTCCTCAATTTCAAAGAACCCGAGGGGCAGCTGGCCCGGTGGCTGGAGACATTACAGGATTACAACTTCGAGATTCGCCACCGGGCTGGTCGTCTCCACGGCAATGCAGACGCACTGTCTCGACGTCCCTGCAAAGAGGGGGAATGTCAATACTGCCTACGTGTGGAGGAAAAGGACGCAACAACTCCAGTGGTGGCAGCTCTGCGAGACACCAGAGCAGAAGATGAGAATAACTGCACCCCAGACGACCACAGTTTTGAGGCTTTTGACCAAGAGCAATTGAGGGAAGATCAGGACCAAGATGCTGTCCTCTCCCGTGTTCAAGATTGGGTGAGCTTAGGTCAACGACCTGCATGGTCAGAGGTTTCAGCACTGGACACTGAAACCAAGGCCTTCTACTCTCAGTGGTCCCGCCTCATTAGCCGTGATGGTCTGCTCCATCGACACTGGCAGAACCCTGTAGGGAACCGTGACATCTGGCAGCTCCTTGTGCCTCGCTTGCTGCGCCCCAGGGTGCTTCAGCTTGTCCATGGCTCGGTGGGGGCCGGCCACTTTGGCGTCGCCAAGACCCTTCACCGGCTCCGGTCCCGGTTCTACTGGCCCGGATGTCGCCAGGATGTGGAGCTCCACGTGCATCGATGTGACACCTGCACTGCCCAGAAGGGACCGACCAGACGCTCACACGCCCCTCTGCAACAGTACCAGGTTGGAGCCCCCATGGAGCGTGTAGCTGTCGACATTCTGGGCCCCTTTCCAATCACAGAACGAGGTAACCGATATATCCTCGTGGCAATGGACTACTTCACCAAGTGGCCAGAGGCCTATACAGTTCCAGATCAGAGCGCAGCCACCACTGCTGAGTACCTGGTGAATGAGATGTTCTGCCGCTTTGGTGCACCAGAGGAACTTCACAGTGACCAGGGGCGGAACTTCGAGGCTCAGGTGTTCGGTGAGGTCTGCCGACGGTTGGGCATCAGGAAGACCCGGACTACACCGCTACATCCCCAGAGTGATGGGCTGGTGGAACGGTTTAACCGTACCCTGGCCACCCAACTCGCTATCCTGACCAGCCGCCAGCAGCGTGACTGGGACCTAGGGGCACAAGTGTGGGTCTACAACCCTGAGAGGAAGAAGGGCCTCTCTCCCAAGCTAATGAGCCATTGGATGGGACCTTGTACTGTTCTTGAGAGACTGTCAGATGTGGTGTACCGGGTGAGGCTGATCAAGAGGAATCGGGTGGTAGTGCTCCATCGTGACCGGCTCGCCCCCTATCGACCCTTGGCCGCAGCTGAGGATGAGGCAACGACAGAGAACCAGCCCCAGGCCCATCCTCCACCACCCGAGCGGCCCCGACGACAGCGTCGGCTCCCCAGACACCTCTTGGCCGCAGCTGAGGATGAGGCACGGGCAGAGAACCAGCCCCAGGCCCATCCTCCACCACCTGAGCGGCCCCGGCGACAGCGTCGGCTCCCCAAACACCTCAAAGACTTTGTTGTGGACACATGGGTTGCTGGGGACAGCTAACCAGTTAGGTGGGGGCTGTGTAACGTGTTTGGGGTTATGTGGGCGGGGTTTCCCCATCATGCCTTGGGGCATTGTACTTTGAGTGACATTATTTAATTATATTTATGACGCTAGGACGGTTGGTTGACTAACCTGCTGCTCTCAATAAATTGATGTTTCGTGACTCAGAGTTCCTCTATAATTTCTTTAACGTGCTACAATATTATACACTGTGAAATGAAAGAGCGACCTGGCTGCCCTTTTAATGATGATAATGGCAGATATTTGAAGGGCAGTATAAATAAAAAAAAAAATGGCAGAACAGTGACATTAGGTGAGTGGATGTTCAATAAAACCCCAGAGGATAAAATAGTGAAATGAAGTAAAACAAACCAAAGAATAATGGGAGGGAGAGAGAGGCATACAAGAAGAAGAGCAAGAGAAAAGATCAGGAGTCAGAGCAAAGAGACCTGCCTGAGTTTCGTTGACCTATGGTCACACCTACCAGTGGCCTTTTTATGATGAGATTAGATAAGGATTAAATGTGAAGGAATCCAAAAACGCTGCATTTCTTTACTCTTCTCGGCAGTGTCTTATTGCTGTGCCCACATAATTTATAATCAAATATACTCCAGAGACCAAACAAGAATATATGAGAAACCTTCACAGTCATGGTTGGTGACAGGTTGATCTGAGTTTTTCTTTGTGTATGCAATTTCACTGTGTACGCAATATACAGAGATACCTGTGGTGGCCCTGAGGTGCAAAACACAACAACAAAAAGAAAACATAATACATTAAGAAAACAGAAACTCTTTAAGAAAATAGTGTTGCTGTTTTCCTATGTGTTGTGTTTTGTTAATTGTTGGTTTTTTCACTTTTCCAATGTCTCTCGTTTTCCTAATATTTTTGCGTTTTTCTAATATGTTTATTTTTATTTATGTTGTTATGTTCGCCACTTCAAGTCCAGCGCAGATACGAGTTACTGAACAGTATACAGTATACACAATATTTTAGGATTCGACCGAGTCTTTATAAATGAGAGTCCTAATGCATCCTGCCACAAAAGTACCAAAAGTGCCACTTGACCATGCATGATAGTCGGACTGAACCAGTTAGGACACATTGACACATTTCTTCGCACGTGAGTCCATTTTCACTGACTCTATGGTGCCTGATATCATTTTGTGCTGGTTTTGGTTTTGTCCAGTATAGGCAGAATTTCCTATATTGGTTATTTAGCTCAGTGTTCTGTGTAATTTTTACATTTTAAATCATGTGTGAGTCAAAAAGTGTGAGTCTGTTCAAATGCAACAAGCGAACATAACAATTGGATTCATTAAACACGTTGTACTAAATGTGGCACCTTACAATGATAAAGACATATATTTGACAATATACATTCTTACAGTGGACACATTTTACAGTGCAAAACTTGACAGATTGTACGATGTCAAATTTCATTGTTGCCCGATAGTTCTGATTTTTCTATGTAGTTGCTTTGCTCACCACCAACGAGGAAGCCTGGAATTTACACCTGCAGCGTCTTCTTTATTCCTTGAGAGAGATTATCGACATTTTCTCAGCTTGATGATTTTTTAATTATGTATCTCAGGACACATTCTCCCGTACGTCACCCTGGCCCCTGCCCTGTTCCTATTTTTGGCATCTCTGACATTCTTGTGAAAAAAATGACACATAGGGTTGCGCAGTGTAGATGTCATGGTGACATTCATTACAAATTCAGTGGCTTCTGTCAAAACCACGAAACCTGCATGAATAAACATGTTTTGTTTCATCTATGTGTTTCGGCACAGCATTTGGCTTACATTGTAGTTGTTTACACAGTTTCTAAAAATTCTATATTGAATATACAGAAAGATAACCACAGCATTTGTGTTTCAGACATCAAATAATGCATTATTCTTCCCTCTGGCACTGACAACAGACACAACCTCATTGCAACAAAATTCTGTGGCATTCTTTAGCAACTGCACTGTCGCCATCAGTTGTACATCCTCCTTTGACGTTACGCTGCTCGATTTACACAGACAGACATTAATTTAATCATTAATTTTTTAATTTGCTCTTTTAACACAAACAACAATTTGAAATCATGAGCATGAACTCGTGAACACATAAAAAACTTGTTTAAAATATGCCTGTTTTTTTTGTCTTTTAATTTAATGCCAAGTGATACTTATACTATTTATGTGCATTCACCTTGTTACAATTGTCAATATTGTCCAGAATAAACTATAACTACTACCACTACTTGGCCTCTTGCATTGTTACATTTATTCCCCCACTTATCCTCGGCTTCTTTTCTTCATTTGTTTTCTTACTGAGCTATTGAGGGATCTATTCAGACCGTTTCCATCCTGATCAACCACAGTTCTGCATTGAGGCTCTTCCATCATTCCTACCTGATCAGAGACTTGGGCCTCTGATCTTATATTGGCCCGCACATCTTCCCTCGTACACTCCTAAGGTCTTGTGTGAAAGGGGGATTTTCAAACCAAATCCTCTCATATCCCGAACCTGTTGTTCTTCAGGCTTCACTTACAGTTGGGTGTTGGACTCTACATCAGCCCCAGCTACATCAGTTCATAGTTCTCGAGTTCTATATAGTTCATTGTTCATTCATTGTTCCTTAAAGATTTGAAAGGACATCTCTAGTATCTTATCTACTGGTTTAGGCTGCTGTCTACTGTAGTCTGAACCTGGCTTCACTCTTTGACACAATGTAGTTACTTAGAAAAAATCTGCTCTGGAGAAATGTGTTCAGTACAAGAATGGACGACTTGTTAATAAGACCAGAAAGGGGAGAAAATCTGTTGAAATGACCACAAAACATAGCCGTACACCCCCATCAAAAACCCTGACAAGAGTTTTCAATTATTTTGTTTGGAAGCAGTTTATGGTTCCATGTTTATGTTATGTTATTATGTTTTGGGTCAGGGAAGTAAATCCGTATGGTAGTGTACTGATCACAAAATCACGGTAAGCAAATGGAGGCACCAAAAATGAGTCTTAGCATTTTATTATTATTCTGTGTTTCTTGAGTGTATGTGGACATAGGGGAGTCTGTATAATTGAAATCTATGATTGTTACTCTGTGTGTTCGCCATTGAGAAATCTTCTGGAATATTAAGTGGAGCAGCTCACTCGCATGTGAGCTATTTCTGGCTAAAAATACTCCATTGGCCCTTATTGCAAATATTATACACATTGAATGACAATGAAAGCCTCATTGGGTTACTCACAAATGTAAAAGCTGAACTTGAAGTTCAAGGATTTTTGTAACTAAATTTGAATTAGGAGTCATGTTGATGAAAAACCTAATTTTTTACAAATTAGTAGAAATGAGCTATACATATAAAATGTTTATGCTATAGCAACCAATAGTAAAGTATATCACTGATTATCACAATGGGGATTCATACTGATGAGTGCAAATCATGAACATATCTGGCTCAGCCTCATTTTCAGTCTGTCTCTCTCCTCCTCCACATTCTTCTTCATGTTGCCGAGTTCAGTGATCGTGTTTTCAAGCAGGTTTTTGTCTCTGGTCAAGGCATTGAATCTGTCTTGTAAGTCGTTATTCCGATCTCGCAGAGTTTCTAACTGAGTTACAATATCCTTACAGTCAGTCAGCATCTTCGTGAGGTTCCCAGACTTGGTTATGTTACATTCCTTCTTGGTTGCTTCATCACTTGAGGACACTTTAGAAACAGAAGATAAAGGTTTTCGCTTAATTTTTGGTTAACTTTTGTTGATAGCATTTTGTGGTTTGGTGTGTGATGTGTGTTTTGTATAGATGTCTGCTTTAAGTTACACAATGTGATGTTCTGAAAAAGTATTCAAAAACCAACAGGCCATACTTACCAATCAGGCGCAGAGAAACATTGAGCGTGGCCTGGAGAATACACAAAAGGCCAAAACTGAGGAAAAGCAGCTTGCAAAGTTTTCTCTCTGCAAAAACAATGTTCATAGTATAACTAGAAGGAAATAAGTAGTGGTTAATCATTAAACTCTTAAACTCTGAGGTAAGAACCAGTGGGTCCATCTTCATAAAAAATATTTAAAATTCCAATCAATGTTTCCAAAAACATGCTGGAGAAATATATATAAAATGAAGCCTAAAATATCTAAAATTAAGAGAATTTTAAGGGAGAATACTTAAGCTTCAAAAAGTACAGGTTAATGTAATGTATTTTAGGACTTTTTATTAGAATATTTTTATGCCTCTTCTACATGGTAAACTCGAATATTACTCATGTGAAAAGTCCTTGTGATTCCAATTGGTTTAAAGGATTACATGAACAATCATTTTTGATATCTGAATTGTTTCGCATGCCTGCCATAGCACAATACAGAGCAGGCTAAACTGAAAAGTATTCTTTCGAGTACTAACATTTTTTAAGAGATGAAATTCAGATCACCTGTCTTGAGTACTTGTTTGAATAGTTTTATAATCCATTTTGAGACAATCTCATACCAAGACAGTACAACTGGGAACAAGGCTTACACATAACAAACATAATATGGAAACCTCAAAGGTGCACCCAGGAAAAAATCTTACACAATGTATGTCAGTTTTAAAAAGGTTGACTATTTGTTTTTCAATTAATCATTGATTATGTTTAAATTTGGCCATGTTCTATATGCAGATAACAGCTGAAAACCAGTTCAGAGTACACTGAATATTTCCATTGGTAAATATTTTTTGGCCGTATATGATGATGACATTTGTTACCTCCTTGATGTGCGTCTTTTTCCTGTCCACTTTTTGGTTCTCTCTCAAACTGATTATTAATATAAGGTGTCATCTCTGTTCCCCGCATAATTCTGCCTTAAGAATGTGGTCCTGACTGAAGTGGTGTAGGCTGTTTCTTCCTTTTTTGTATTCATTACACAAGAGTGACCTAATGCGACAGTGGCTTTGGGGATTAAAATAGAGGAAATGACCGTAGGTTGAAAATCATTTGCTCACACGCTATACTGTTTGGAACTTCAAGCAATTCATGGTGCTAAGTGTATGATATGGTACTACGTTTATCTTCTGGTGAAGGAGAATTTAGAAATGTTCTTTATTGTGCTGTTTGTCATAGAAAATTACTGTGATGTTCACAAGCATGCATAAGCTGTCCTGGGCGCCACTCAACAAAATGTTCTTCAACTGCAGTTGTCTTGAGTCCAAATTCGGTATTCGCCACAGAATGTGAACTTGAACAAATGTGAGTTGTGTGCTTAAATTGATAAACGGCTTTAGTTATTAGTCAAATAGAGAACACACTCACACAAGCTTACTAACTAAAGGAAGACACGTAGACACAGACAGGACCATGACACATTTGTTTTACAGATGCCAAACATGTGTAATCTGCAAGAATAACGGAAAACATCCTAGGGCTAATTTATTTCTCAATTATCTGTACACCCAAGCCGTCTGTTGTGTAGATCATTCAGGGCAATCAACAAGAAAAAGGAAGAAACAAAACATACAAAAAAAGCAATGCATCATAAAAACGTTCTGCAAAGAATTTTATTATTTGCTGGTGTTTGTGTCTTGAGCATTGCCCGATTAGATTATTCACAAATATAAATGCTGAACTTGAATTGCATGAATTTTTATTATTTACTAAATTTGAATTAGGTGTCATGCTAATGAAAAACACAATTTATTACAACAGAAAGTATGTTATAGCAGTCAACAGTGCAGTATATCAAAACATAGCACAAAGGAGACCCATATTATAAGCACAAAGTTTATAAATGACTGATCTGATACTACACTCAAAAGGATCATGTATCCGCCTTAAATACATGTGGAATTTATCCATCGCAGTTGGGAAGAGCAAATTCAGATTTACTTTCACATAACCAGCGACGCTTGTGTCCATAGGGTGCATCATTCCAACTGGCTATCAATGGCTGGTGATGGTACATTTCCACGCAATTCTCTTGCTGGTTGGGACCAGCATCACCCGGCTGGCCTTCTTGCCAAAATCTACAGGACATAATTAAATATTAGTAGTACATATATTTGTGTCTGTTGGTTTGAAACTCTGAGGAGTTTCTACAACCTACTGACATCCTTAACTTATTGTATGTTAAAGTGACTATTGATTGGCTTCTTATTTCAGGACATAACACAAAATAACATGAAATTAATTTGTGATGCCTTGGTACAAGTACGTTTAACGACAAACCACCAAGACAAAACAATCATATTCAGAGGCAGAAACCACTGCATTTGTGATTTAGACAGTAGGAAAGGTTCTGGATTGTTCCAGGAAAGTTACTGAAATCTCTTTCTTTATATTTGTAGGTGCCTTGCTAAAAAAAGCAACAAAAAAACCCCATCTTGTCAGATGTGATTGTTGATCAATTTATGTTGTGTAATCATGTGGCATTGATGATATTTTCTTAATCTTTTGACTTATGGTGTTTACATGATATACGATTTGAAACGCCTTACGTTTGGGTCAGGGCAGATCCATCCACCCATCTGAAGTTGCCAGAAGAGTCATTGTCAAACAGACCAATCCAGACCAGAAGATATTGATCCCCATCCAGTCGATAAAAGCTACGCAGTTGAAATTGAGTTTAGACAGAATTCATCTTATTTACATTTTTTGTGCTCACTTTCTTAAGCCTGCCTTACCTGAATAGCCTACAAGGCATCAATAATGTCCGTTTGTGTGATTAGTGTAGGCTCATCAACAACTCTGAGATCCCCTGCAAATAGGTGGCCTAAAAATATGCAATAGGAAATGGAACTCCCAGGTCAAAAAGACATCTTGCAAGGCTCAGTACACAGTAATTCAGAATCTTGCAGCCATAATTTGTTCAAATATCACAAGGCTGTCGAGGAGGTTAGTGGGCATAGCTCAACAACTGTTTCAATTGGTTCTCATCTTCCTTTGCTGTTGCAGCAACACATCGAAGATATGATTTTGTTAAATAAATAGATAAAATTCTCCTTCTTTCTTCCAACCCAGTGAAAAGACAAATGTAATTTTCTGCCCTCCCTCTTTCTCTCTGTCAGCATAAGAAGAAACCTCTTGTCAGGCACTTCAGAGACAGATTCCCTCTCCTTGAAACCAGGTGTGCAAGAGGAGAACAGAACAATTGAGTGCTGATCCAGAAAGATGAGGTCGTTGTGAAATCATAAAATTGACAAGATGCTCAATTGAGTCGGGGACCATGATGGAGTTCTGAGAACAATCAAATGGGGCTTCCCAGTCACCAAGGTCATGGTTATCTACGAAGTGTTGAATCAAGGGCAACTGGACTTGATAAGAGACTTGAAGACGTTTAGCCTCTCCTGTAAGGGGCATCTTCAGTTCTAACTGACCGGTTGGGAGTCCCAGTTATTTAACGTCCGTGGGATCATTGTCTAGGTCATTGATACTAACATCATCTTCCTATTGTCGTTTTTCAAAGTTAGAATATAACTGTGCTGTACCTGTTCCTCTATGCTGTTGATGATCACAAGGTCGGCTCCTTTACTCTGACAGTCCGCTCTGCTGTCTGCCCACGTCTTTAACTCGGAGGAGAGGAAGTAACACTTAGAGTTTATTCTCCTCCATTGTTGTGCACATTGCTCGGAAACACAACTGCTCTCTGCAGGAAGGTCAGGAACATCAAAGGACAAAACACATATTAGATGTGAGGCATAAGGGAGTTTTGTGTACCGTTGAGGTCCCCATGTCGAACGCCCGTCAAAAGGTGGCGCAAAGTGTCATTGCTATCATAACCCCGACAGTTGTCATTTCTACGCCCAGCACCCACATTGTGTAAATAACAAATATACTTGCGCCCATTTGTACACCAATGGGCGTGTTTGTCTTAAAATGAGGAGTGGCTATGCAAATTGTGGACACACTCCTATCATGGCACAGCCCAACCTGTTTGCACTTTGGACCAACTCAAACCACTTGGTTCACACTTGGTGTTAAACGGCCTAAAATTTCATGCAAATCACTCCGTATTTTTTGTGGCTATGACTTTACACTACACAAGTTATAACTGAAAACAATGACAAGTTTATAGATTATGAACTATTCATTTGTGGCCTCTCTTTTGTGGGTTACAGCTAATAAAAAGTCCAGTAAAATCTTCTATGCCTTTGATGGTTGAGAGCCACTCACGTAGATGATCTGGATCTGTAAGATTAAACGTTTCCTCGTATGTGTCTGTTCTGTTTCACTAAGAAGAAGATCTCATTCTGTAACTCATTCTGGGTTTACTGAAGCTGCCAAAGGCTTCCTTAGGAACTCAGACTTCGACAGTACTTTTATAAATAGGAGGTTGGAAATTTTAGAATTCACAGTTTTCTTGATAGCACTATTAACTGCTGGAAAGCAAGATAGTTATCTAGTGTTGCCCTCTAATATGTTAAATGCAAATTAAATGTCCGTTGATTTTTTTTTGGAAACTGCTGCATGAAACAAAATCAGCCAGATCATTTGTACTGGATTCTCGTCGTCCCATCTGTGCCTTACACACATTGTTTGACTTAGCTAGCCTCCTTCTGCCCCACATATGACAAGTAAAATTTAGCAAACAAAAAAAAAAATATATATTTGCAAATAACCAGTATAAAATGATCTATTAAACACAGAACTTAACTATACACAATCTAACCCTAAAAAAATTGTGACAAGATGGTACGATATTTAAATATTTTGAATATACAAAAATATTTGTGTTTTGACACAAAGAGACGCTGAAATGCAAAATACAAAATAATATTTTGTATTTAAAATCCATACTTTTAATCGACTTATAAACACTTCCCATCCCTGCATTGTACAAAGCTATTTGTGTGTGATGCGGCTCACTGATTATTATAACATAAAATAGTATGTGAACAACCTCAGTATGCCTCACCCAGTTCCATCAGCCTCATTTTCAGTCTGTCTCTCTCCTCCTCCACATTCTTCCTCATGTTGCAGAGTTCGATGACCATGTTTTCAAGCAGGTTTTTGTCTCTGGTCGAGGCATTGAATCTGTCTTGTAAGTCGTTATTCTGATCTCTCAGAGTTTCTAACTGAATTACAATATCCTTACAGTCAGTCTTGATGGGGTTCCCAGACTTGGTTATGTTACATTCCTTCTTGGTTGCTTCATCACTGAAGGACACTTTAGAAACAGAAGATAAAAGTTTTCACTTAATTTTTGGTTAACTTTTGTTGATAGCAGTTTGTGGTTTGGTGTGTGATGTGTGTTTTGTATAGATGTCTGCTTTAAGTTACACAATGCAATGTTCTGAAAAAGTATTCAAAAACCAACAGGCCGTACTTACCAATCAGGCGCAGAGAAACATTGAGCGTGGCCTGGAGAATACACAAAAGGCCAAAACTGAGGAAAAGCAGCTTGCAAAGTTTTCTCTCTTCAAAAACAATGTTCATAGTATAACTAGAAGGAAATAAGTAGTGGTTAATCATTAAACTCTTAAACTCTGAGGTAGGTACGATGATGACTTTTGTTACCTCCTTGATGTGCGTCTTTTTCCTGTCCACTTTTTGGTTCTCTCGCAAACTGATTATTAACATAAGGTGACATCTCTGTCATCTGCATAATGCTCTCTTTAATTGTAGTCCAGACTGAGTTTGTGCTGGCTGTTTCATTCTTTTATGTATTTTCCACAAGAGTGGTTTGGAGGAGGGTTTGGGGTCAAAAAACAGGAAGTAGAAAGAAGAGAAAATATTTTGAAAAAGATTTGCCGCATGCTACACTGTTTGGGGCCAGAAGCAATTTAAGTATTTCAAAGTTAATTACAAATACAAAACTAATTTCTACAGCCTGCTGTACAGACCAACAACAAGATAACTTCTAAATATTTTCTTTATCGTAAAAGACAAATGCTGATGCAATCACACATTGAACTTTGGATTCAATGTGTGAGACATTACATAGAAACACAGAGAACTCTTTGCCTAATGGCATATATTGCATAAGAAGAAGGTTCCCCGTGTGAAAATGCTACACACTTATGGCACCCCATGTGCTTTGTCAACATATAACAAAATATAAATATAACAAACAAAACCCTAACATGAGAGAACTATGACGGATGAACTGGGATTACCATTAAATGATGCGAAAAGGCTGAAGGTCACATGAGATCACAACTGGCAAGTCTGTTTAGTATCGTATAAAAATAATAAAGAACAACAAGCAGCATCAAGTTTGACTGATGTAATAGGTCTGTCCTCGTCATGACATTGTCGAGGCTCAAACGGGGAATGGACCCTCAAAGCAGACTCAGTTCAGAGAGAAAAGTTGATTACCGGTTCGGTAAACAGAAATCAATCCAACAGGCAAAGGTATCCTTTAAATACAAATGTAGAGCTGCTGTTGCTCTTTTTCTCTTCTCCTCCTTTGTAACTACAAGTCGACTGCGATGTGCTCTGCAATGGACTCTCATGAAGACTTCTCTCATGTATGGCAGAATAACTATTGGGACCAGACACGGAGTACCCGCTCCTTTTTTCTTTTATTTTAATAAATGTTCAGTAGCAAACCCCCAAACTTGTGGTTTGCCTGATTACTGCGCTAATCCCGTCCGGGTGCTAACCTAAGCTATCACCACCGATTCAACTCGTCACAACAGGTGTAACCTATTAAATCAAGGCAGGCAATCACCCAGGAGGAAAACCTGACAGGACGTAACGACGACACACGAGGAAGTACGATACAAAATGAAACAGGAAATAACTACTTGCTACTCTGTTCACCCAATTTGGATGTAAAAAAAACCCTTCAAATTAAAGCTGAACAACTGCACTTTGAGCATAAAAATTCATTTTTATTCATTCATAAAAACATGAATGAAATAGCAAAAACCTTGTTAATGTCCAAATATATCTGTACCTTACTTTAGCTGGATGTTACTTATATTGAGGCTGACTGCAAGTATGCATTGTGCAATTAGACAGGAAAGGGGACCAAATGACTCCAACTTTAAAATAAGTGTTTAAGTAATCGTGTAATCATAGCGTGGAGCCTCAGTCTTCAGTCTGTACAAAAGGGCCCCGACAGTTAACTGTTAATTTTTTCAAAATATTTAGAGTAAAAAAGTAAAGTCTAATGAGTTGTTTACTGGAAATGAGGAAAAAGGGGAAGAAGCTGTATAGTCATGTGTAAGCAGGTCAATGAGTGATACACAGAGTCCCCGGATCAGCAGTCTGTCATCGTAGTCACTGTCAAAGTGAAGTGACAAAATATATTGAGAGCCTACGATTTTACAGTCAGGAGCCAAACTGGCGAAGCCAGATTCATGACTTCTCCAGTGCTTGGTGAGTCTGACTTTCTACATTTAACTAATTAATTTAACTAAATATTTTGGGTTCATTTTTAACCATATCATAAAAATGGGCAACAATTGTACAATTTAGCAACTGATAATAAATGTACATTTTTGCTGTTTGTTATAGAATATTGCTGTTCTTGCTATATGCCCTGGGCACCACTCAGCAATATGTTTCAAAATGTGTATGAATGTGTGTGTCAATAAATGTAAATAGTGTGCTTATACTGATAATTCATTCGACATTTATTATTCAAACAGAAACCACACGCATACCACCTGATGAACTACAAATGAACTTCGCTTTTTACAGACGCACAACATGACATGACATGCTGTAAAAAATCCCTAATTTCATCATAAGAGAGCAAATTAAAGAAGTGAATGTGGACAGGAGAAGTGAGACTTTCTCATTCGCCATCTCTCTCTCCCTCTGTGTGCGTATGGTGTGTGTGTATGGATTCTCTCCAAACAGGGGCAACGACCCTAAAAGTGGTTGTGGTGAGTTTCGGGCTCTTGTGTACCCTACAAGCTACTCTCAATGTCTGCCTGCGTTCCTGTGAGTAAATGCTTTAAATTACTTGCAATTAATGAAATGACTGTGCAATTGACAAAGACAAGATGAGAATGTTAATCAATTCAGGGTTTTTGCAGGTCCTTAAAAAGGTCTTCAGTTTCTTTATGTAAAATAATGTTTTTCGCAGTATTGAAAGTGTTGAATCCATCTTTTAAGTCTTAATTATCCTCTGACACTGTAAATAAGTGAGTCCAATGTAGTGGAAACCTGTTGAAAACAGTGACTATGAGGCCCATTGAGCAAAGATAAACATGCAGCCCCAACAGATCGCACAGCAGCATTTGGCTGCATCGCAAAACTTAAAGCAGAGCTAATTTGGTGTCTGTACGCTGTGACAAAGCAGTAGTCCTTTTCATGAAAAAAAAGATCTTAAAAAGTCTTCCATTTAAAATTCCTCAAACCTGCTGAAACCCCTGGATTTCAGGGTAACCTGTGTAGTTTTTGAACATGAGTGGTGCTCAAGCAGTGTTTTGTGATCATGTTTTCTTTGTATGATAAAAATTGGGAAAATGCTCTGATTCTGTTATAACTGATATTATTCTCCCTGAACTATCGGTTTGAGTGCTTTTGTGTGTGATTTAACTTTGACTTCAGCATTGCAGCAACATTCCAGTAACATGCTTTGCTTTTTCAGACAGTTCAGATAATAAAGCAGCATCAGATTGTGAGACCAGGTTGAACACCCTTACTAAGGAGACAGGAGACTTGAAGAGGAAGCTGCAGGACTTTGGTAAGTGAGACTTGGCCCTATAGTTCTGCTTAAGGCCATTTTCACACGTGTAACGTACATGTTAAATGCAGCATACAAATTTAATTTCCTCATATAAAAATCAGAATGTGACCAAATAACCACCACCACCTCCTCCCCTTGATGGTCTCGGTGCGGTTGTTTTGGTCCTCACCCAATGCGATTGCTGTGTTCACACCTCCTCAAACAAAATGCATCAAGGGGGGAAACAAACAAAAGAAACACGTAAAAGTGTTGGTGTGAAAACTCCCCAATAGAGATGTTGCTTTAAAAAAGTTCCTTCCTGTTGCTCATCTCAGAGACACAAGCAGACACGTGGGTTTACCAAGAAGTACATCCTCAGATGATGACTACGATCCTTACAGTTCCATTTTTATTAGTGGCTGCTTCATAATTTCCATTTGATTGTTTAAAAAGTTTGTCATTTTTACTTTTATTTAATTTGATTTGTTATTCTCAACAGAGAAGTATTCCATTCAAGGATGGAAATATTTCAACCGCAGTTTCTACTATGTTTCTTCAATCATGAAAACCTGGCAACAAAGCAGAGATGACTGTCTGCAAAGAGGAGCAGATCTGATGATTATCAACAGCAAAGAAGAACAAGTGAGCGTTTCAGTGTGTATTGCTACGTGTGTATGTGAGTCCATAATATTTCAGAAGATTATTGTTTGTTTCTCACTTACCAAGGACTTTGCGAGAAAATTTGAGATGACGCTCTGGATTGGACTGACTGACATAGAGGAGGAAGGCGTATGGAAATGGCTGGATGGCACGCAGCTCATGCCAAGGTTCAAATAACACCTTCTTATTCAGATTTAATAAATCTTGATACAGAAATTAATGGTTTATTCAGCCTCTTCACAGTTTCTTTGTTCTTTGGTTTCAGTTACTGGGCCCCTGATGAACCAAACAGTTATAAAGGGAGAGATGAAGACTGTGGAGAAATAAGGTTTTACAATTTGGAAAACAGTCTGAATGATCAATCATGTAAAAATGAAACCTTCTGGATCTGTGAAAAGACAATGGCTTCATAATTCAGAATCCAAACCCAGCAGAGTCTGATAAAAAACACAGGAAGTCAGCTTCACTGTGACAACAGCACTGAGGCACTAAGATTGCTAAGATTGTAAAGAATTCGTAATGAATTAATTAGAAATACAAAACTGAAATATCATATGTAGCATGTACCAACGTATTTTATTGCTTATATTGTTCTTTTATGGTAGATTTCGGAAACAGACACAGAACTATAAGTAATGTGTGTGTATGATGCATGTGAATTTGAAACATTAACGTGCTTTAGTCACATTTCTCCGATGGAAATCATGACCAGACATGATAATATAATAAAGTTGTGAATTTCAGCTTGGATGTATGATTTATTGGTCGGTTTTTATATTATTTGTATAATTTGTATAATATTCTTTAACTTTGTACGGCAGGGTGTTTGTTCACATTTCTTATGAAATCTTATGAATTCATTAAAAAAAATTGTACTGGAACATTTAATTTTCTAAATATCCACAGGTGCCAGATCTAGTGTGTGTACATGCTGGCAGATTTGTGGGGACATAGTGTTCCAGATCGTTGGTGAAATTATGGAGTATCAATGAAACATACAAAAAACAAGCTTCAGCGTTACCCCCTTATACCGCTACCCTAGTGCTCATTTGGGCACCCCTGGTCACCAGTCCATCACAGGGCTAACACACAGACACAAAATCACCCCCACACACCCCCACACTCCAATGAGTATTTTAGATTTACACACCGAAGACACCTGGGGACCGTGCAAATTCACACGGGGAACACCTGGTTGGTCTGAGCTGGATTCCAAACCAGGATCTTCTAGCTGTGAATGTTTTAGTCCAATTAAATCTCATTACTGAATCTAATAGTTTTAAAAGCTCTATTCAACAAGTGTCCATGAGAGATTATTGATTTATGAATTATTATTCTAGGGGGTCATTCTCCAGCAGCATCAACCCTTTGGGTTTTTTTTTAACATATTGATGTCTTCATACTGGCAAATCAGACACTGTTGACAATCTGTTGACCATTGTAGGAAATAAACAAATTTCTATGATAATATTCAGTGGTGTAACCTAACAAGGAAAAAAATCTTCACTGAAATACTCAAGTATGTTTTCAGAGGCTTTGTACTTGTAGAGTGGAGTATAGATATATTTGCAAGTTATTGCTTTTACTATATTATATATCTGAAGAAAACGTGTAATTTTACTTCTATTTTTACAGTATGTCAGGTTTATTACTAATTAAATTCCAAAATGTTTCAATATGCAAACTGGATCAGGGCCATAAGACTGTGTAGAGTAATAGAATGATAGTTTACTCCAAGTTGTATAAATTCTTTCTCCTACAAAATGTTCAAGCTCATTTTTGAATAAAGTTTGAAAATATTCATTGAATTGATTGGTAACTGCTTTAGGTATATGAAGAAGCAAAGTGTCTCTGTGGACTCCAGCAGTGAAAGTTTAGAATGAATAAGTAAAAGGTTTGATTCGAGGGGGAGTACAAGCTTTTTAAAAATGAGGAAGTACGACTTACTTTCTATGAAAACTCATAACTGCTAGAGAAACAGAAGAGACTGTTCAAAGAACAACAAGCAAAATGGTGAGAGTAGTACATGAAGAGGAAATTGAGATGGAGTATGGCAACAACCATCCACCTTCAGCCAGGGGCCAAACTGGCCGGGACAGAGGAGTGACTGAGACTCCTGCAGTGCCTGGTGAGACGCAAATCCTACGCTTCAACAATAATCTTTTTATTTATTTATTTATTAGCAGCATAAACAGTGTGAACACTTGTGTTTAATATACACAGGGAGAAAACTCCTCCAAGTGGTTGCTGTGAGTTTTGGGCTCCTGTGTGTTCTCCAAGTTACTCTCAATGTCTGCCTGCGTTTCACTCTCAGTGAGTTTCAACATGTACTTCAAACAGCTACATTTTATTATCTGACCATAATAAGAGCAAACAATGACTCATAACTGTGATAACATAATGATGTTCTCTGGGTGATTCTAAAGCGATGTACATCTGTGTCCATCACCTGAATTAATTCTTCCCCGCAAGTCTATGTTTTTTGTTCTCAGCCTCAATAGTTGTTTCTTTCTTGTGTTCTTCTTTTTTTCATAATCTTATTTAATGCCGCTTTTGATGTGTTCCATATCTGTCACTGCATTTCTGTTGTTTCATTTATTGTCCCCAATTTGCAGATAACTAATTTCCCCACGGGATCAATAATGTATTGTTCTTTCTTTTTCTTTCTTTGGAAAGTCAATGACTACGTTTAACAGCCAGAGACAAAAAGGACACTCAAATGCAGAGATCAGGTTAAACACAGAGCGATAGTTTTAATAGCCAAGCAAGGTTCGTATACAGACAGGCAGCGCAGACAGGGAGAAGGCACCTTGTTTGACCTTGTTCCAAAGTTTGAGAAGCCCTGGGTAAGCAGGTTTATATATACAGAGGTAAGTGATCAATAATTTAAATGAAATAATATAGAGAACTGGCGGGAAATAGACGGAAGTAAATCTAAGGAAAGGAAGTGGCAAAACTGGATCCAAACGAGTCGTCAAATTAGGTTTTATTATTCAGGACTCAGATAAAGTCCAATCATCAGCATTCTGTTACAACTCATATCAACCTTGTCAAAGTCACGGCCCAAGATAATCTCAAACTAAGAAAAACAAGTTTGTTTCTGCACGTGTTGTGATTTAGATGATTTCACGTTTATGGCCAAGTTTTCACGCTGGTCTTTCTGCTCTTAAAATGCATCATTTTCTAAAGCAAGTTTGGAAACACTGTCTTAAAAGATAGATTATATCAGATGGAGCTCAATGACTTAACTGCAAATACACAAAAGATGTTCTTTTTTACCCTGCTTCTTGGTTTTCTAGAAATGAGTTGGAACAACCTGACTGAAGAGAGGGACGAGTTTAAGAGGATGTTCGATGACATAGGTGAGAGTGGGCATAAATGTTCCTTCACACTGGGAAAATGCTATTTACAGGGATTCACATGCATTTGCTTAATAATAGCTCTGCCAACATTTCATGATTTTCAGGTAATTTCAGAACCCATGAGAGTTGCAGCATTCTGTACCTGATGCATCAGGTCTGTTAGGCTTTGAATATATCCTTGAGTCATTTCTTCAACGGCGCAAAGATAAAGGCTACGAGCACCACAATAAAAGCTTGGTTTGCTATTATGAGAGTAAACACTTGATTTGTGTACTGCTGTCCTCCAAAATTCTCTAATTCGCAATAAAACTGGACATATTTCAGAGCTCTAATACAGCATAAGGACAGACTTTGAGGTAATAGTGAAGATATTTGTATCTCACTAATGCAGCCTTTAGAGGCATATCAACTTGCTTCACACAGGGTTCCACTGGGATGTGACATCAACCGTCAAGAACCAGCACCAAAAGGATTACCCTTTACACAGGCAGTGCTCATCCACAAAACAACTCAGCAGTTGACACAAGATCAGTAAAAGATAAATCCAGCTACCAGCTCCAGTGCAGAAAGGGAATCTGCAGGCTAGGCAAGGATCAAATAATACAAATAGGCAAGACATCTAACGCTGGACTGCAAGGATAAGCTGCATGACATTCAATGTCAAATATCTCCAGAATAATAAAAAAGGCACTCTGTATATATATATGTATATATATATATATATGTATAAAATCATGTATAAAATCATGAAGTTTTGTCAAGCCTGATAGAACAAAAGAAGGAGTTTAGTGCCTGATGTGGGTTATTACCACGCCAATCATTCAAACTCCTTGACATCATTTGTAATAGGCTTTTTGTCCTGTTAAAATCAATTTGTTTAATTTCTTTAACTCGTGTTTTTATGCTTAATAGTGTGTTACCATAAAGGATGGATATATTTCAAAAGCAGCCTCTATTACGTTTCTTCAATCAAGAAAACTTGGCAACAGAGTAGAGGTGTCTGTCTGCTATGCAATGCAGATCTGATGAATGTCAACAGCAAAGAAGAACAGGTGTGTGTGTGTAAGTGTGTGTGTGAGAGTGAGTGAGTGTGCATGCAAGAGAAAGAAATTTTGAAACTTTATTTAATAATTTTTTGTATCGCTGTAAATAAGGACTTCGCAAAACGATTCCGTAAAAGACTCTGGGTTGGATTGACACACACAGAGGGGACATGGAAATGGATGGATGGGACTCTACTAAATGCAAGGTTTGCATAAAATATTTTTTATTTAATTTAGATAGATCATAGTTCAGTCACCAGATCTTTCCATATTAAATTCGAATTAATCTGTATCATTTGTATCCGTCAACAAAAGAGCAAAAATATGTTGTTGGTCATTTTCTGCATGTGGTTTGAGATTTTTTGTTTTTGGGTTTCAGCTACTGGGGCCCTGGGGAGCCAAACAACGTTGGGAGCACATCTGAAAACTGCGGAGAAATACTCTATTATGGCAAGGAAAACACTCTGAAAGATCTATCATGTGAAGATGAAAACTTCTGGATCTGTGAAAAGGCAATGGCAATAAATGGTAGCAGGAGCACCTAGACACCGGACATTGCTAAGACATAACAAAGAAGCTATTTGACATACAGGATGTACTCTTGATGCACAAATATACACACATACATATATATGTAAAAATACATTTGCATGACTCACTGCATCGATTGCTGAAAATCTTGAAAAGACATTTTGAAAGGTTCCTGTTAGGACGGATTTGTTGCTTTGTTTTCTCATGATAGGAAAAACAAACAAAATGCTTGATCAAGTAAAGTTTATTTATAAAGCCGAATATCACATCCAACGTCTGAAAGGCTTTACGTGTCTGAAAAACAAAAGGTTCCAGAAAGAGCACAAAGCTCTCCATGAATACAAGATAAACTCCACCAAAAAAACGTTAGAAAAAACAGAGAAAAAAGGAAGAAACATTTGGAGAGGAAATTGAACTAGAGAATCCTCCATTCCTTTGTGTGAATGGCCAGGTGTATAATGACAAGTGTATATTGGAAGCATAAATTACATAGGAGAGAATTAAAAATATTGTATCTAGTAAGAGAATCTCAGTTGTTAGTAGATGTTGTCAAAAAGTGTTAAAAACAGAGAAAGAGAGAATAAACCACACATAAATACTGTATGGACAACAAAATGATTGACACATTCATACAACATGAGTCCTGATCCAGAATATGTTTCATGTGCACCCAGAACTTTCTCCCCACAGTAACCTGTTGTCTTCCTTGCAGCAGCGCCCCCTCCCTTTCCCACTGTATATGTGTGTGTGTGTGTGTGTGTGTGTGTCAGGGTGGAGTCTCCAGTTGCAACTCATTTCTTCAATCAAGACCTCTACTTAAACTCAGCTCTGGCGCCAAATTGTTGTCTCATTGACTGTTAATGTTGCCATGCTTCAGTCTCTATTTAGTCTGTTTATAGACATGCAGTCCATTTACCAATGCAAACCAATGGCCTTAATGATGTCTTCTGCCACTATAGCAAACAAAACTACGCATTTGTGGGTTGACTTATTCAGTTATGAATCCTCCGTGACAGTCAATGATCTTGAAGCTTGAAATCATGTGATCACATGAACAAGACACAATATTTAGATTCTCCACAATTATCTTGAACGGCTGTTCCTGGCTTCTGTACTATTCTAGATGTGTTCAGTATGATTTTATATACAGCTTTTGTGAGAAAACAACACAGTATATTTGGGTTCTTTGAAAACTTTGAATTTTTCCAAAAAAATGCTAAATTACATAATGAATTTGGACCGATTGGTTGTAAGATTGCCACTGGATGCCACTTGATCTACAATGAGCACCATCATCGCCACTTTTATTTTGAAAAGCACGAACTAAGTTCCATTGACCCTATAGTGCGGTGATGTAACATATTCAGTATCAGTCTTGGTAAGTATACAGTCAACAAAAACCAGTAAGTGAAGATTTAATCATTGAACTTCAGCTTAGTTTGCTAAGACAAGACCAGAGAGGCACTTTTTACTTTCTTAAGTGACACAAGGTTGATGGGTAGAATTTAAGTAATAGGGTTAAATTACCTGTTGTTACACTCTTGTACAGTAGGTGGTGGTATGCACATTAAAGTTTTTTGCGACTCACCAGTAAATCGAGAGAAGAACAATGTATATATATATATTTTTTTAATCATCATTATTATTATTAAAAAGAAGAAGAAGAAGGGGGAGGACGAGAAGTAGCAGAAGATGAAGCTGTAGAAGAAGAAGAAGAAGAAGAAGAAGAAGAAGTTGGAGTTTCATTGTCCCTCAAAGGGCACTTCCGGAAACAAAGATCAAGAGTGTTGTCCAATCAGAGAAGACTTCAATTTTAAATGAGCGCCGACTGTTTCTCCCTGTGTGTTGCCGAAAACTAAAATAATATTGAGGAGGAGTCTGTAGTCGGATCAAGAAACGTTCGTTGGATTAAAAGACACCCTGTTGTGGACATTTCGTTTATTTGGAGCCCAGCTGTTTGATGGGAACCCAGGGTGTAGACAGAGGTAAGGCAACCGGTACTGTCCGTTCCTGGTCGGTGAAAGCTAGCCACACGTAACGCTATGGCATCGGTGTATGAGAAGCTCTCATGGTTTATGGGTGTGTGTGGTTTTATCGGTTTGTTTCAGTCACCGAACGTGACTTAAGCTGCCCAAATGTTTAAGAGTTTATTCGTAGCTGTATGTTTTTTAAATCTCGAAGCTCTCTGTCCCAAGTTAGCATCGTTAGCTAGCCGCTTCGGAGTTGAGTTAGCCCGTAAAGTTAGGGTGAATTAAAGGGAACTTCAATTTAACTGAATGTGACAGGTCATCTAAACGTTAGGTTTATTGTTGATTTAGTGAACGAGTTTTATACTTTTATTTTTCATTCGTCTTAACTGAATTAATTTAATCCAAACTGCCTTCAGTAACTTTAGCAAATCATTTATCAAACGGAAAGATGACTGCCCGCTCTCTATGTTAAGATTGCCGCGGACTGTCCTTATTGATTCATATTCACATTCAAACGATGTGGGCTCATCACACATGTTCCATTTGTCTCACATAAAAAATATTAAGTCATCTCACTTATGACGTGAGATTTGGATGACCCATAAGTTCTCTCTCTACCATTTTTGAGTACAGATATCTCATTTGTAAATGACTTTGTTACAAGTAAAATTGACCCACCAGAAAATATACTCGAATGACTTATTACCAGCTTTACTTTAATGCTAAAAGTAGTTTGGTAATGGTACTTGAGTATTGAAAGTAAAAGTAAATCCTCGCCCTCACAACGGTTGTTTTAATGGTTAAGTAGCGACCCTATATATGAAGAAAAGCAGTTACTTAAATTAACCATCTCAAACTTAATTTTAAGATAAACTCGGATTATGGATAGACTGTCAACAGCCCTCTATGTAGTGTTCTGTTTGAACTTCACATTTATTTACACAACTTGGAGTAAACCTATCACATGCAGTAAAACTTGTTTTTAACTGATTAAAACCACCAAATCTGAACTAATAATACAGTTGTGTTCCCCCCCCAACATCACACTTTTAATAAAAATCAAGATTTTATGTCCATGTCTTTTGTCCATCTCCATCTTGAAACATTCGCCAAGAAACCATTAATAAACCTGTTTCGACAAAAATATAGAAGTAAAAGTATAGATTTTCCACCAGTTAAGTAGTTAAGTAAAAGAAGTAATTTGCAAAAATATTTTTACATATCTAAAATACAAAGTCGCTTTAAACATAGTTAAGTACTAGTCCTTAAGTATTTTCACTTTATTTCCCAACTTCCACTCCTCCCCTGGTGATGCATTTTTTATAGTGTATGTAAACTGCATTTGTTTTCCAGATGTTTGTTTGAAATAAAGATGTTGTAACTGTAACATGCAATTTGTAAATACAACATACAAAATTATGAATGACTTGTCTTCGTTACGGATGAATTTATATAAGTATACACAAGTTTAATCATTTTATACACAATTGAAAACTACAAAGAAAATTTTTTGACCAGCTGTCCTGGTCCCTAATTGCATGGTTAAAATTTACAAGAAACGGATGAGACAATACATCAAGGGCAAAATTCAGACAATGAAGAGATTTACACTGCAGGCCCATACAACAAAAAGATCTCAATCCAACCAAAGGCTGTAAAGGGCAAATATGGGAAACAAAGACATACTTCAGGTCATGATCAGAAAGAGAATCGCAAGTCCACAGAAATGGATTCAAAAAGAAATCGGAATGAAACAGGGATAGAAAATAAATGCAGCACCTAAATATATAAATAATCTATGTAAAGCTTTATTCACTTATTAATCTGTTACATTGGTTTAGCTGCTAACACCACTGTGCAAAACAAAACAAACCTACTCTTTGGGTTAATTCAAGTTGAGAGTAATATTTGGACCTTTCCTTTTTTTTTAACAGATTGGCTAGATGTGGCAAATAATCTACTCAGCAAGTGTCACATAAACCTGAGGCTGAGGAGGCTGACAAACTGTGACGCAAATGTTTTCATCACTTTGTACGAGAGCATCTTTGGCGAGAAAGTTCCAGGTAACTCTAGCTCCAGATCCACAAAACTGGACTTAAACAGGAGAAATATTAACAAAGAAGGTTACACTCTGGTCTTAAATACTACACAAATGATGAAGGTTGACAAGCCGTGCAGAGCACATTCTCCTTTGCATTCCTCGTATGTGAGGTATTCTTCCTAAGCCCATGAAACATGTCATCATGAGACTGTTAACACTGCTCTGCTCTGTTTACTAGTCATTAGTGTGGCTAGAGTGTGCACGGCAATCTATGCAAGTACATAGTCAGTCCTTGTTTTTTGACTTGGCGTAACCTATATTCGTTTAACTGTTTGTGTGTGCTCAGATTACATTGCAGCCCCGACCAGTCAAGAAGACGATGTCCATAATGTTCAGTGTGTGATCGATTCACTGTCCCTTGACTACCTTCAAATCAGCCTCTCGCACATTACAGGTATCACAAACATTTTATTTCAGGCCTGTAGCTAATTATCTGTTTGCAAGGTTTCCGCTGATCCTTTAATAGTATGTTATTTTTTATGCAAAAATAGGGCCTTATTTAATATTGAAAAGTGTCAAATGAATCTTTCAAAATCTTCCAAAAGGCTGACACATAAGTTTTACATTGACAAAGCACCTGTCCTACAAATCTAACCAAGGAGTCAGCGAAATCTTCTATGCTTCCTTTCCAGACTATGAAATGGCTGGCAACGTTGCATGTACAAAGGCAAACAAAACATTCTACCCTGCCAGATTCAGACTCCTTACATGACCAGGCTCACCATTGCAGATGTCAGCAAAAAGACAAGCTTTTTCTATCTTTAAAAATTTTGTAATTGGTCTTTCATTTATTTCTAAGTGGCATTAAAAAGGTGTTTCCTGAAGCTGCGGAAACCCTGTCTTTGTGTTCTAAAATGTGCCATGTCGTGAAAGTCACCATCACAAGGTCTCTTAGTCCAAAGTGGTCCCGTCAATTGTCTTATCTGTCTCATTAGCTCTTTCTAAAGAATTGATTGAGTACTGCTTGTAATGCTGATGATGCCTGTGTGTGTTAAAAGGGGAAAATATTGTCAGAGGGGACAGGGAGTCAATCAAGAACCTTCTGGAAATCTTCGATGGCTTACTGGATTATCTAAATGAAGAAATAAGTGAAGAGGCACAGAATGTTGGTAAGTATTCAATTTCCCTCTCATCAGGTAGAAAGTTTTGTATTTTTCCAAAGTGTTCATAGGTGATTGGATCCAGATTCTGTTTCCCAAAAGCATCTTGAGTTGACACACAGGACTCTAGGATCCAAATTTATGTCTTGCTGCTGTACTAGAGTCTGACAGTGGTTTTTGCTCAGCGAGTGCAGCAGTCTGCTTTTGAAGGAGCTGCTTCGTTCACTTACAGTCTGATACAATCAGTGAGAGGTGTCGTCTCAAAGCCAAGATGGTTCTTGCTTCTACCGTAGGTAAACAGGTTAAGATAATTATTAGCTTACATTACCTTATTACCTTAAGATGCATGACCCAGAGTTCAGTTTTTGCACATTAAATGGCTACTTTACTTCTCAATCAGGATAGAGCTCCTCTATGCTATCTCATAATGAATATTAAGTCTGTTGTGCCTTTTAATCAAAACATTAGAGTAAAAAAAGAAAAATGACATTTCCGGTAAAAGAAGATTTAATAATATTCCATTAATACAAAGTTATACATAATCAACGGCTTTGGGCTTCTTTTTTTCATGGTTGCCTGTTTTTCCTTTGGAATGTTTGGCTTTTTTTCAAAAAATGAAATATTGAGCTTTATGTTTATCCTGCAGCAGGAAATGGTGACTCCTGATGGCCCCTTCCTCAGTCCCAACGAAATTAATTGTTGATTAATTAGTAATTAATCAAATGTCCTTTTGAGTACAAAAGAAGTTATGATTGGCCTTTTTGTGACCATTTGTGCCTGTTTGAATGTAATGTCTCGTGTGTAGCACATCTTGCCTCTCTTTTCAGTCTTTCTTTCATCATCATTCATTTTCTGTCTATTCATCTTGTGTACTTTACATTTCTTCTTTTTCTTCAGAAGAACAGAATGTCAGGCTCGGTGAAGCTGTTCCCTGTGTACATAAAGAGTCAGAGAGCCACAATGCCACAAAACAAAAAGAGACCAAACCAGATCTTGAATCTCTCACTAGTGGAGGGTGAGTGTTTCTGTTATATGTACAGCACATACAATCAACAAAACAAAGGGACACAAAATGGTGACAAATGCATTACATATTTTTTGACCACCACATCAATTTTCAAGATTTAACAGAAGGATTATATTTATTTATGTGTGACAGTGATCATTGGTTTAGGTGCTGAGTGATAAAGAGACATCTTTATCTTCTGATTTATGTACATTAAATTGTATTTTCTCTATATCATCATTTTCTTTGACATGTTTTCTGCTGCTGCTCTTGCTAATTCCCCAGTTCCTGTTTCTCCCAAGCAAGTCATTGTTGCTACTTGCAAAAATTTGGGCCACCGTAATTGCTTTGTCGACATTTTTATATGATAGTTGCAAGTAGAAAGCAAAAGTCAACACAAGAGTGAAAGCGAGGTAACATTTAATAAATGCTCAGCTGAGCACTGAAATGTCTTCAGCTTTTTCCTTAAACAAACCATTACTGACAGTCAGTATCATATCACATAACTCTGACCCTGTCATCCTGGTTTTACATCCTATTGACAGAACAACCAGCTAGGTTACTTTACTCACTCTAATGTAAATAGAGCATCTTACAATTTCAAGTTCAAACAGTAGGATGTGCCTGCAGCTCAGTGGTATCATTGAATCATTGAATTTTTTTTTGTTTTTTTTCTTTCAGGTTGTATGTCGTAAAACTTGTGATTAAAAGAATTAAAGTATTAAAAATAACTCTCCCAGTAGTTACTTTTGAAAGTAAATGCATAAAGATATTTAATTGATTCTATTTTTGTTGCAGTTTTTCAAGAAATAGAAATATGCAAGTTATCCGATATTGAATAACCAGTTTATTTTCTTCTAATAAGTGGAAAATACTTGCCAATACATTGGGATTACTTCAGTCTGTGTCCAGTACAAACAAAGTTATTAACAAATTTTTGAGAAATAAGTGTCCAGATCTGTAAACAACACACAGACAGATTACTGTGAGCAAGCAAACCAAGGCAGGTAGCAGCGTCTAGTTGTAGTCGAGAATCAGTCCAACTTAACCACAGTGGACATCCAGCAATTTGGTAAACTTGTATGAACCTTTGTTGGGTTTTTATTTTTTTTTTGTCATCTTTCAGGTCTACTGTGCAGTCCAGTAAGGCCTCCCTCCATTCAGAAGAGTTGTCATCAGCCGGTGAGAACCTTGGGCTCGGAGTGTCGGCACGATCATTCACAGCGAAACACGGTTAGACACACAAACATTGCTGAAGTTTACTTTTGCCAGTGGCATAAACTGTGTTTGGGCAAAAGGAGCTGTTGTCTTTACACATACAGCATTCATCAGACAGAACTTTTCCTGTTGTTTTTGTGTGTGTAGTCAGTGTTAATTTAAATATGCCAAGAGATCGGAGTTCGCTCAGATGAAAATATGCTATATAAATATTGCTGTTTTCTTTTTAATGTGGATACGGTACTGATCCGTAGATGATTAATTTGCGAAAGACTGCAAATTATAACTGTAAAAACTGAAATCGTACTCAAGTGAAATGACTTAAATGTGTTTAACCCTCTGTAAGGTTTGTCTGCCCCTGCTGCAACCTCAGACCTGGGCACCACCACCAGACCTCAGCAGGCCCAGGAGACTGCAGTGACTGAGCCACTGCACTCGACAATCCCTCTGCAGCCCCCCAAAAAATGCAACACCCTCCACACATCCGACACGGGCTCCCAACCACCCAGCCTCCCACCTCCCACAGCTGCCACCATCAACCATGGATATACAGAGGAGGAAGCAGTCCCAGTCACCACAGAGGTAACCTAAGATATGAAGAGCTTCACGCTTGGTTTCAGTCATTTACCTGATATTTTCATGCAATTTGCATATGTAAAATCTTATCAGCGAATGGATTCCTGTGAAACTACAGGAAGGATGAGTATTTGCTTTTTCAGACCAAGTCATTGAAATGTGACAAAAATTAGCTTTTTAGTACTTTTAAACATCATGCAAACCTAGTACACCACGAGCAATATTTCAAAGTTGATACTGAGCTCGCTAATTAGTTCATCATCTATCTATTAGTTTTATTACATTTGAATAAACTCAGGGCTAACACTAATCATGGGGCCACCAGACCACCAGATCACTTTTTATAGTAATCTGAGCAGTCAACATATGGTAAATAGCTGGAAGTAATTTGATGAACACTTGATAATCAGGTAAAAATGAGTTTTATTATACTAATGATTAAATTTTTTGCTTCACATCATCATAGCCATTAATGTTGCATTGTCTGTGTAAACTAGTGCACTGCCTTCAACTGGGGCCTGGCCTCTTTATCCTGTGTTTCAGTTGTCATTGTTGAAGCTTCTGTGATACCTGCTGCTTTTTCTTCGTTGTGTTATGTCTCCAGTTTAGTAAATATCAAGGCCAAAAAATTTTGCTGTGTAAACTAGGAAAAAGTGGCTTAGCAAGACTCTGAAATGTGTCTCTCTGTCACTGCAGCACATTTCCACCAGCAGGTCCTGACATGTTTCTGCTGACTGTATACAGACAGCTAAATGATGACCTGTGTCAGTCACTGAGTGTACACAACGGGGACCAAACTGTTGGACTTTTTGAAGTTTTTATTCCCACCAAGCATTTGTAGATTAGTCTTTAAAGCCTTTTTCTCTTTTTCTGTCAATCTTTCTCTTGTCTCTTTTAGACCACCACAGAAGTAGCAAAGACAGTTGTTACCAATGGACGACAGTCTCCTGGTAAGTCACTTGTGAAGCACCATATCAAGGAGCTGCATTGGCACCATATTCTGCCCCTGGCCTCTCTTACACCAACCCCTCAAGCTGCAGCACCATCTACACTTCACCCCTCAATGTACCGTCACTGTGAGAGTGCAGCTGAAAACATAAACATTTACTGATACTTGATAGAATTTCATTGATGTTAAAAAAATTTAGCAGTACGACATAAGCCCATCCCACTTGTTAAGAATCCCTTGAGACAGGTTATTAATTAAATTGATTACCCGTATTTTAAAGTATTAATATTAATTTTTCCTTGCCATTGGAAGCAACATATGATTCTTAGGCTGTTAATGATATTTTCTTTCTGTTGTTTACCCATTATCATGTTTAAAAAACATGCAGATTTTTGCTATTTTTGTTTTGTTAAAATAACTTAAAGTGAGCTTAG
Source organism: Brotula barbata (assembly GCA_900303265.1). Classification (NCBI taxonomy): domain Eukaryota; kingdom Metazoa; phylum Chordata; class Actinopteri; order Ophidiiformes; family Ophidiidae; genus Brotula; species Brotula barbata. The sequence goes on along the minus strand of OMNV01009219.1, from coordinate 19,911 downwards.
TAAAAACTTACCTAAAATCAAAAGTTGTAATGCTTCTATATTGAAAACCAGCATCAGAGTCCACCAGCGTCAATTTGTGTCACTTTATCGTGCCTTTAATTTGAACTTTTTATATTCATTTTCAGTTCTAAGCGAGAGATCTGCATCAAGTCAGACGAGGGCTGGGACAGATGTTGAAGGAGAGCCGATAGAGGTAGGAGAAGAATGGGGTGTTAATGTATCGTCTCATTTCCAGCAGCCCATCCCAACAACCATGCAGTACACACTTACCATCACAGTAATATCATTAAGAAATGCTGTCTGCGAAGTCCAGATCACATTTTCTATTATCATAATGTACTGTATGTTTACTTTTTAATCATGTGTGACCTTGCTCCGTCTCAGGAGAGTGTATAAACAACTAGAGCATATACAACAAGTGACTGCTCAGCACAGTTTACTCACTAAATCTGGCCAAACAGCCTCATCCAATGGAATGGAATACCCACAATGGTTAGAGTGCAGCAGAATTACTAGTTTGAATGATAATTTTTTTTCGCTCTTTCAGTCAGACAATTGGGTAAAAGAACGAAAAAAATTATCTTTGGAATTAAGGAGACAGAATGAACCTTTTTGAATTACTAGTTTGAACACACCTTTAAAAATGGTTGAAGGCGAAATGGCTATGTAAACATTACTAGTACTATCCAGAAAACGTGTTTCCTTTTTTCCTGGTCAGGTAAAATTGTTTTCGCATTGCCATTGTGGGGCATCAGACCGTGTTTTCAATTTAGACCAACTAAAACCACGTCTAAGTGCAAGTCCATTATTGTGACGTGTTTTCCTGCTATTTAATGAAGGCAGGAGCAAGTGTGTTTCCTCACCAGAAAATCTGTCTGGCCTGTTGCGCCAAGAGTCTAGTCTCTGCCATCTAAATAGCAATGATCCACATGCAAGCTCACTAGCTCTTAAAGCGAATGGCAGGTGATGCTCTGTTTGGTTCAATTCAAAACACGTCTATGATAAATTAGCCCTGCTTCTCACTTTGCACTGAGATTACACACCGTCTTCATAGCAAAACAGACTTGGACACACCCCAAACGCCAGGCGCTGTAGTGCGCCAGCTCGTGCGTCATAGATGCCTTACATGGGGCTGATAGTGCTTTCAAATGGTTATAGTGAAAAGGTTCACGAAATAGCCTCATTAAAAAATGAAATTGGTTTCAATCAATACCATCATTGTATAGAGTAGTCAAGACATTGTGGTTGGAAGCGCACAGGGGATTTTCAGCTCCACCTCATACTTCTCTGATTTGAGTAACAAAGAAATCCCACTGACCATTAAGGATATCTGGACATGGTTTGATACCACAAGTGTTTAACAGGATCAACTGGCCATTATAGAGACTAAGGAATTATTTCATGTCGGTTCCTCTTTCTGTATTCACAGCCAAACAATGGGGGTCCCAGGAGGGTTTTATTTCGCACCCAACCAGATGTGCTCTTACTCGCACTGCAAGATGAGACAAGGACCAGCCCTTCTCCGCCAGACACTGAGGAGGATGAGCTGCATTATCCTCAAAGACAACACAATAGAAGGACAGTGCACAACGAGAGGGCAGGCCACAGGTAAAACTGGCAGTCATAAATTTGGTGCTACAGACCACAAAAAAAGAATCTACAAGATAGTCACATTGTCAGTAAAATAATTTTGATTTACGTTCTGAAATTACTTTCACCACACCGTCTTATTTTCTATGAGAATTATCTTTCTGTCTGTCTCAGTAGAATGTAGTCCCTTTCCTGTCTCCTTTTTGTTCTGTGCCCCCTTTTAATTATCGGTCCCTTTTATCATTAGGTCTGCACATTTTCTTAATTAATCATGAATTTATTGATTACTTTTTTCTTTTGACTGACTCTTGTATTTGTGATCCGCTCCAGCAGCAGCAGGGTTGTGGAGGAACATTATGATGAACCTCTGTCGTACCACACACAGAAGAATAAGCAAGCAGAAAAGGAGCTCCATCATTTATCAGAGAGACTCTCTCAGCGACTCGAGGTGCTTAATCAGGTGATCCTTTGATCCTTTCTGTAAGCAGGTTATTTTTTTACTGGGGACTGGGCAGTGTATTTTTTGTGTCCTCTAAATTCTTTGTATCTCTGTGATTTTTTGTTTGGCTTCCTTTTAGATGCTAAAGAGGGCTCTGGGTGAAAGTGAAGAATGCAGTGACGTCAGAGAAGAGGACAAACAGTCCCACGACAGTGACAGCGTCATTGATTGTCGTGGGAATCCCAGGCAACAATCGGGTACAATCACTATTATCGTATACTGTGCATGAATCTAACATTGAAAGACCTTAAAAATGAACTGAAATGAACCTTAAATGCCCAACATGTCCTGCAAATGTGAGCAAAACATAAAGCCATAAATAGTTCATTAAAACATAACAGAGCACATGCATATTAGTTATCAACATTAAAATAAAAATAAATAGATAATCAATCAATCAAATAAAGAGATAAGAAACACTGTCAAGCAGTGCATGTGCCTTGAGCAACGGGTGTGGTTAGGGCAATGAAAAGTGATGACTCAAGGGTTTGGTTTCCAGCATTTACTTTCCACTGCAGAAGACAAATAAAACACAAGAATTGCCCCCCCCGGCCTTTTCCGCTGCACATCGGCTCCCCCACCAGCGCAAAACTCGAGTGTTTACATTTTCTTTTAATAAACAGTGCGTAGATACATTACTTCATTACAATATCTACACAGGTCAACAAAACATTCCTAAGACAAGAAAGTGTCTTACCTGGAACAAATAAATTTAGTCCTCAATTATCACAACAAAGTCGTAATTTGGTCCTCGTAAAAACTGGAATTGACTGTGCAAAACAAGATACAGGTAAACAGCGTCACCTGACGGGCAAATTAAACTACATTGCTTGAGCTAATTGTATTTCTAATCAACAAAACTTGTAAACTCTAACGAGGAAAAACACACACCTGCAAACAACAAATAAAACGCACGTGAATTGCCTTCTGGTATTTTCTGCACCTGAACATACAAAATAACACAATTCCAGTAAGAACTGGACAATCTCTAAAGCACTATGTTGGTCATATGACACACGGTGAACTGCCGTCTACACAGTTACATTTGACAAAGGTTTGATTGATTGATAAGACACGAACAGTGAATCTAGCAAAATCACATGCATTGACAAATCCCATGAGTAGAACATCTACCTCTGTGACACAAGAAAGATGCTATTGTTGTATTATATCATATTTTTAATGTGTATTCATTCAGGAACGCCTGGTGCTGAGTCCTCCCCACCCCCACGTGATCATCCATCACCCCTGCAGGAACAGACAGAGGCCGCCACCACTGAGGCGCTTAACGTGGATGATGGGAGACAGACAAACCTCGCTGCTGCTGATCGTCATCGAGAAAAAACGCACCATAGAGCGCGAAACAGAAAGTACAGTAAGGTATTCAGAATTCATATCTGGCCGGTGTTTGTTTCCATATTACTCAGTTTTCCGCTATTTTCAGTGTGTTGACATGTTTCATATAAATAGGAGGTATTTCAGTGATGACTTCTCACACAGCTTGGGTGTAACTGAGAGTGTCAAAGAGTTTTATGTTAGAGGATACTGACGTGGGTTCAGGCTGTTTGTACAACTCTGACCCCTCAGTTGTAATACTCCAAGGAAGACAATCTAAGTCTTGAGATGAACTTGTAATATTTTGGGAGAAAAGTATGAATTGTGCGTATATGAGCAAACAGTAGGGAGCTTTTTGTCAGCATTGTGGCTGTGGTGTAGTAACACTTCAGCATCAGCTTTTCAAATAAGGAAATACTTCAGGAAAAAAGTTGAAAAAATTCCTATAATCTAGATGATGTGCACGGGACAATCTGTTGTACTTTTTTCACAATCTGAAACATTCTTGACTTATTTTCTGATCCAAACGTCCTCCAATAATTTATCCAATTTTGAAAAATAATGATGTAACCAATACTCATGTATTGCGTCAGTTGATGTTTTTCCTTCTTGTGTAAAATATTAGACTAGGTTTAGGATGCTTTTTTGAAGTTTTAATTTGTTTTTTGTTCCTGACTCCTTCACGTTATATTTAATAAGTGAATATGTATATAGGTGATGTCAGACCAAAAATGTATCTATTTTTGTGTATCTGGTGAATAAGGCCAGTGAGGAGGAGTTGCAAATTCACGAAGACAGAGAACAGGCTGATCTACACAAGGCACGACTCAAAGCTCAGGAAGCTGTGAGTATAAATACGACAAATCATTCACTCTCTGCTCTTGAACATCATATCTTTGTACAATGAAGCACCACCTCAACTGTTTCCTTGCGTGTACAGTAAATGTGGTGGCTTATAGCTGGCATTTCACCTTTTTGGTGCATGACACCCGTGAATTCTATGTGTGTTAAGGAGCGTGAGTACAGGGAGGCCATACTCGGAGACATGCCACAAGCACATACAACGTCACTGGCAAAAACAACAGCTCAGCACGGATCGCAACACACCAAACAATCCACACCAGTACAGCGACGACAGGTGGTCCCAAGGAAACTCCCACCGTGTAAGTGAACATCACGTGGACATCTCTAAAAACTGATCTTCAGAAGTCAGTGTCAATGCATGCTTACTATGTTTCACCTGTATTTAGCCACTTTCAATTCACAGAAAACTATTTAAACAAGAAATTGATAGATTTATTTTAAAAAAATGAAAGTTAAGCCTCCAATGTATTATTAAATGAAAATTTCATTCACATGCAAACAGGCTCAATTTAAATTGATGTAAAGTTAAAGTGACTCGGCATTGTTTGGCTTTTTTTTCTGTGTTGTAGTGTTCTGGGTATATTGGGCATTTTATTCAGTGCTATTCACATTATGAACACCACAATAAAAGCTAACCGTGTGCTGTAAATAGGACTGTGTTCTGTTATAATGATGGTTAGCACCTTGGAAAATGTCACTCTGACTTTCCAAATCACTATGAGGCCATTTAGGTGAGTATAAATGTAAAACGATAATGACTCCTCGTTATGTGTCCTCTCTCTTTCTGCCCAGTGAAGGTGAGGGAGAATGACCTCCTCCCGGTGCTCCTGGACGAGCTGCCTCACCTTCAAATCTCCCCGCATGTTCTGGGCCGGATGTGGGAGCAGCAGCTGCAGCAGGTGGACAAACTGCACGCTGCCTCGTCCTCTCACAGTCACAAGCGTCTCAATAAACTCTCTTCTGAGGTGCGACAACGGTCCTCACAGGTCATAGCTAAGCTGCTAGTGGAGAACAGTGCCTGTTAATGAGTGAATGTCTTCATTTGTCATTCAGGTGGAGGAAGCCCAGAGGAGACACGACTTACTGATGGAGATCATCCGCAAAGAGCAGGAGCACAAAAGGCGCCTGGTGAGCCTCAGCAATCTCTCTCTCTGTCTCACACACACTCACACTCACTGTCTCTGATCTGGACCTTCAGTATTTGTCATTAAAAACTGGCGTACATTTTGATCTTCCAGAAGGACTTCAAAGATCGAATCCACCAGCAGAGGTCAGCCCAAAACAAACTGAAAGAACAGCGGCAGCAGATTGCCCGCGCCAAGAAGTACTACGAGGACTACCACCTCCAGCATCGTGCTCGCCTGATGAGAGCACGAACCAAAGAGGAGAGGGTCAGTATCGACGGCAAAACTTATGCTTCAATTTCTGGATGTCGATCACCACTCTTGGCTTTTTTTGTACCATCCAAACCTGCAGTGTCCTCCAAACAGTCTGTAAGCTCAAGTTGTCACTTGCAATAGAAATTAGAAGGGCACTCAAACAGCGCATCTCTGCCAAGGACGAACAAGTGTAGATGTAATTTGTTAAGTTCAATTTTATACTGCACTCAAGAGAAAAACGATTAATATATTTTACTGGATCTATCTGTAACTGATACTATACAGCAGTCCTTTTAATGTGTCACCTGTCCAAGCATGTATGTCCAAGGCAGTATGATCACCTCTTTGTGCGCGTGTGTGCCTATGCAGATGTTTCGGCAGCTGTTTGAGGAGGGCTTGGAGCTTCAGAGGGCACGGCTGAGAGAGCAGAAGGCTTATGCTAAGGAACAGCAGCTAGAGCAACAGAGGCGACAGAAGGACCACATCATGTCCATGGAGAACTACTACAAAGACCAGGTACACACACACACGCATGAAAGAAAAATTGAAACTACTCAAGTTTTAATGTAACCGTGTACAAAATGTTATGACGTACCAGAGGATCCAGAAAGGCGATAATAGTCTTTCACAGTGAAGATGCAAGACGGCTGCCAAGAAGGGAGTTTTCTGCGTTTGATATGATAAAATCAGTGTGTTCAAATAAAATCTAACTCTGCTGTCCAATGTCAGCTGTTAACACCTTAACGAAAACCACATGACTGTAACAGTTAGTTTTAATATAAAAGGATTCACCCTGAACACTGACATCCAAAATGTACTGTTTGTACGTTCCATTTTCATGATAGCACAGTGATCTATAACACGATATCTCTTTTCAGTTTTCGTTACTGGCTGAAAAACTTGCACAAGAAAGAGAGGAGATCCAGGTTCGGAAAAAAGCTCAAGAAAAGGTAAACCTTTAGAACTCTGAAGTTTCTCTACCTCAGAAACCCGTTTTATCGTCACCTTTTCTTCAAATTGCAGCCGTTGATTGATCAGAATGTAATGGTAATCTAAGTGAACAATAGATTTTGATCACAGTTAGGTGGAAACTAACAGCTGTTCAGTGAACAATACATACTCAGCTGTCCTGTTGATTCCAGGCTCTACTGAAGATGAAGCGAGAGCTGCGTACCAGGATGGAGCATGAGATTGGTGAATTGCAGCAGATCATCATCCAGAATGATGAAGAAGATTACTTCCGAGGCCTAGACGTCCAGAGGTTGCACAGTCGAGTCCAGATGGCTTCATTTCATTACAACACCAGGTGTCTGCGCTGACTAGGGCCATTTGATATTCTACCGAACATTTTTAATCAATCACGGCTGGATTTATAGAGGAAGAAGATGCTACCGGAGAAACATCTCAGATTACAACTGAAGGTACGACACATTCGGACTCAGGCAGCTTCCTTCAACGATTTGCACAGGGAGAGAAAATTCAAAGCGTCATGGAACGAGTTTTAATCAATGAACTGTAACACTGACAAAATGTAGCTGCTAGCTAACCCCGCAAACTCTTCCTCACTCCTCAGCTGCTATACTCACACCAGCTTGGACTAAGTGCCCTTCTTCTGTGGGATTTAGTAGTATGATCGTTCAAGTGACTCATTCACTGTGTTGTTCTTGTAGCATACAGAACATTCTTCCTCTTGCCAAACAGCGATGCAAACTAACGTATGACGGTCACACCGACGATACGTTAAAATTCCTTTTACTTACTGTACTGTTTTAATCATGCCAATGTATTATTTATTTGATAACCTTTGTCTCTTTTTAAACTTAACCTGGTGTTGTGTTTTCTTATCATCAAGGGGCGATGATCAGTTTTAACTGACGTCCCCGTTTTCTCTTTTCCATCCCGCACGTTTTTAAGGCTCAGATTTGATAACAGGGTAACACTGGACCATCACACCAAGGGCTGTAATATTCAAACACTGTCTACCAATATCTAATGAACACATGAATACCTTGTCTTCGCCTATTAAACGTGCATTCAGAGTTTGTCTACTGTGTCGTAGTTTAATTTAAATTATCTGCACGAAATGGTTCATTTTCAGTATAAAAGTTTAATAAAGCACACGTCACCACACAATGCAAACAAAATAACACTTGGAAAATGTGAGGCAAATCATACCTACAGCTTATTTATATTTTGAAGTAAATGTGAAGTGATTTGCAATTTTACTTGCCATTTGTCATCCTTACATTGCTGCTTGCCCATATTATTATATTGTTAAATTGAAAATAATGATCAATTTCAATAATGAATGAAATAATTCCCAAAGTAGAGTCTCGTGACAGGTGTGGACATACGTACTTAGCGCTGGCCACTTGAGAACGGAGGGTTGTTAAAACGAGGTCTGAATCCCTCCTTCGGTGCCTCCCAAAAACAGAGAAAGCCCAAGCTATTAGAACTTTGTCTAAACAAACCAAAAGAATGTCCTTGGTGAAGGTATGATTCATTTTTGCAGGCTATCAATAGGGGCAATGAGATCCAGGTCTGAATATTACTATTTATCATTATCATACTTTTAAAGACAAGTATTTGAAAGAATAAAACATTGTGTAGTGTTTTTTCTGACCCTCCAACACCTCACCTGTGTGTGGATGACATCAGAAAATTGTTCCCAAAGAGCAGAGAACACCACAGAGGTAGTAGAACAGTCATAATTGTCTCCAGGTCCTAGATTCACAGAGTGAATGATGCTGAAACTGGGTGTGAACGTTCAATCCTTGTCATCAGTTCAGACTTGACGGCATCATAACAACTCCTTGTTCAGTTTTCCTCTGTCACAGCTTTGCTGCTTTGTTGGTCGGTGCTCCGTGTGCTGCATTGATCTGATGCGTCTTCATCCAATTCTGGCTGGTTGGACCACTTAAAGTGATAGTGACAGTAGTAGCAGGACTGGTACATCACGAGCCGGAGACCCTCCACCCGTTTCCTGACTGAACACTGTCTGTTGCATTCCATGCATTTCTTGAACAGCTCTACTATGCTCTCTTCGTCGACGATGAGCTGAGACGAGCTGCAGATGAGCAGAAAGCACACTTAGACTCATGGCTAACAGTGGCGACTTACTGATTTTAACCACTATATGAAATTATGAATTCACTGAGGGGTCTACATAAACACACTGACCGATTGAATACACAGTGTATCACAGTGATTTCACAAAGTTTGTTTAAGGGAGTGGGGATGCAATCAGTTCACCACAGACAGATGAAACAATTGCTGACCAATAGACTGAGAAGCCAACATATCTATCCCATCTAAGGCCTCAACATGTTGCATTAGTATGCATTCTCCCGGAAATTCGACACATTTGCCATTATGCAACCACAGTGATACAATTCTATGACCACTTTATGTATGTTCTGTCCTGATGAAGGGTTTATCCAGGTAGATGTAAATGCATGCTAGAGTTGCAACGGACCAGTTCAAATATGACATTGTTCAAAGTCAAACAGCCAATGCCACAAATCTAAGCCAACACTATGTACCGCTGAGGTTTGTTAATGTATAACAACCACTAACTCAAAGTACAGTAAAGGTGAAAAAGGCAACAAACTGGTTGTATTTATAGTGTTGCTTCTCTCTACGTCATCACACATATACACAAAGAACTACAGGACTGTCACAGATACTCGAGTGTTGTACAAACTGTAAACACTACAGTATTTACACCAACTCACCTCTCTAGATCCACTGTACACAGCGGCGTTCTGTGACGAACCTCAGCAGCTTCAGGACCTGTGGTGGTGACGCCTTACGTTAGTTTGGTTTGATGATGCAACGCAGTTTTAAAATTTGAGTGAGGCTGATCTTAATGTGCCATACCTCTATTTTCTTTATTTTTAATTTCTGTACAGCTGTACTGCCTTTGGCAAACATCTTGATTTGGGCCCTTCAAGAAGTGCAAAAAAAAAACAAAAAAACAACAGATTTGATTTCACAGGTTTCTGTCACTGGCAGCTACGTTTCCAGACAACCATTCTCACACAGACTTTGACGGAAATGGAAAATATTGAATTCTTTTTTCATTATGCGCACAAGAGCTCATAAGTTGCTTGTGAAGTATAAAAATACACATTAAGTAAAGAAATAGCAAAAAAAAGGTGATGTCAGAACATGATCGGAAACAGGCATCAGTCGACAGAGAACACAATCAAAACCTCCCAATCTCAAATGAGAAATACAAAACTGTCCCATGCGACGGACACGGAAGTGGAATGTGTGGATTTACCGGCTAAAAAATGGCCACAACACTGATCAAAATGTACAACAAAATGAATCATTTTAAGGTGGCAGTGAGTTTATAAGAGCAGCTTATCCAAACAGGAAACATCCAAACTGGACCCTTGCACAGATATGTCACAATAACTTAAAGGTTTACCATTTCATGCTTGTGTGACTGGACGGTCCACGAACTCTCTGCACTTTGTTGCTGGTCAGGAACATTTTCACTAACGCAGACAACAAAATGGTTTCATCAAGAACAACATTATTCAGTTTGTTCCAACAACAAAAGCAGAGGTAATTTACACATTTGCTCCTCACCTCATGATAGATGAAGGAATCGTTTGTGAGCTGGAAGACCCGTGGCTGTTTTCTGAAGAAACTTTTCGAACAGGACTGCAATAATGAGACAAGAAACTTATTGTGATCTACTTTCAATGATTTCTCCCTATTTTCAAATTAAAGATGTTCTCCGTTGTTATCACAGTTTGAAATTAACCTTAAACAATGGTAAACACTGACACACAGGTGTACTCACCTTGTTGTGGATGATGCGTTTGTTTCTGAGGGTGATGGGGTGGGTCTGTTCTTTGAAGGATTTGCCTGAAAATAACTGAAATCATAAAACATGGAGGTTATTTTGGTTAATTCTCATGAACACTGTATTTAAGAGGGGGACCAATCTCTGCTGCAACATGGAGTATCTAATAAAATGCCTTTCGCTGAAAATTAAACGAGACAATATAGGTTAACTTTTTCAACAGAAGAGACCTGAAATCAAATGAGGGTGACCATTTATTTATAACTGTTGCATATACAGAGAATTGGGCATGAATTATGTGTACACGAGACTATGAAAATGGTTAAATTTCTCCTAAGCAACTATCCATATTCCTAAATTTGATTAAAATGTGTAATTCCTGTGGTTACTTTGATTATGGCTTGTGGGCTCACACACAGCTTTATTTCACAGCAAGTGCTTTATTTTTTGTTGCATGGACTGATTAGTAGCTGTTATGTGAACCAAGCGATTTTATTTTTCAAAACGTTACAGTTTAAAGGAAGCACTTTGTATATAGGCACTTCAAAATTTGGAATATCGAAACGTGTCGTATCAAATTCGCATTGAATCGTTTGAGAAAGAAAAACACACTTGTTTCAGTCATAATTCTGATTTATCACTTTGTTGTTCCTCGGAATAAAACACTTCATGTGTAACTCCTTAAAATCCACGACTTTAAATCGGTAAGGGCATGAAAACCACTCAATAAATCCCGGTGGGGGCCGCACGGGTTTCTCTTCTTCGCCTTTCTTCTTTCTTGGAGCTTTACATTTAAACCAATCGAATCCGAACACCAATGTTAAAGTTTAGTCTTAACGTATTACAAACGTACCAGTTCAAAAGGTAATTGGCCATATCCGCGTCGGTTTTCAGGTTGATTTCTTCTTTTAGCTGTCTCCACCGGGTGAAGGAGTAGCTGATGTTTATCCTTGTTGCCGTCCGTCGACGGGTGCTTTCTTTCCGCACCCTGATGCCTTCTTCTGTGCGACGCGGTGGCTTTTTTCGAACCGGTGCAGTCGGGACTTGCCCGTCCACGGTTTTGCCACTTTTCCGTGCGTTCTCTGCCATTATCTTTTGGTGTCTGTTTATCCAAAACTATTAAATTGTTGTGCTCTGCCGACTAACTGCTACACACTGGGTTGGAGGGACCGACGCAACACTTCCTCATACGTCACGTCCGTTGTCAGGTCCCGACGTGGGAACGAACCGGGACCAACGTGAAACTAACCGAACCAAAGGAAAATAGGGCAACATGTAATGAAGAGAAAATATGTCTACTTCATGAAAAAAAACATGCACAGAAGAAACAAGGGGCGTCTGAACGCGGCCTGAAGTCACCATTTAACATAGAAACAATTTAACTCATAACACCGGTGGTTTGGACGTTTAAGGCTACAGGTAAATAAGACAAAATAAATTGTAATAAGCGTACAGTAACAACTTTAACAAACAAGCAGTGGGTCATATTAACGTGAGTCACGGTGACATTTTAAGAAGAGACGTTTAAGAAAATGAAATAAACGCAGCACCGTACCTGTCCAAAAGAAACACCGGCAACTGTGAATCCGTTCCGAAAAGCTTGGAGTTTTTCTGCTCTTTCCATCGCTCCAACGAAACATCTCAAATCAACATCGATGCACTAGTTGTTTTTTTCTCGGGCTCAGTATCTTACTCCATTCGATAGTCGTTTCTCCTCCTCGGCGTTTATGGCTTTTGAGGGTTTTAAGCGTGTTTGTCAACCGACTCTTTTATTGGCACATCGTGACGTGACATGACGTCGTTACCGCGGCTTCGGAGCGCGCGCCTTTTTGCCACTAAACAGCGTCTCTCTGCGGAACCATGTGACCAAAATTACTTCAAATATATTCTCATCAAAAATATGTATATATGTATCGCTATATTTTCAAACGAGGTATAGATTGAAGCAATACCGTTTACATCGATATAAAGCTATTCCAGTGTTTGCAGCTCTCCTCTCTCAAACTCCCACTCTACCTCCTCACAAGCAACATAAACTCAACCTGACATGCTCACAAGTCCAGCAACATGGAAGGGGCAGGAGTGTCAGAAATCTCTAAAGATACATATCGTGTACCGGCATTCAGTTTAAAACAGAAATATGATTTTTGATCCATATCGCTCAGCCCTGGATAACTGCAAACGTAATTCTAAAAATCCATGAATTCTGATTTATCCTGGATCTTGATCTTGGTTTTTATACTAACAGAAATAGGAAAGCACGGTGGTTCTTCAATAATTCTCTGACACATGTAGAACCATAAGTCTTTTGTGTTGCAAACCCCCCAAAAAACATATACTGTAAGTGATCTTACTTGGTTTCAGATGGCTCAGTCTCATCTTCATCCTCCTCCACTCAATGTGGAGTCTCTTGGCTGGTATAATATCATTTGCAAGTGTTGATGCAATCCGTGCATGTCCGCCTAGTTGGAAAAATGGCAAAAAATGTATTTCCCTTGGAATGCAAGATTAAAAGACAAAACAAGAAATCACAAATCAAACTAACTCAAATAAAAGCAACATCTCGCACCTAATGAGCAAAACACAGTTTGCCCACATCCAAACTGGAGAACATTTTTAAAATGTGTCCAAGTGATGCTCAGGACAAACACATTCCAGAATGTAATGGTTCCACGCCTTCCTTTGCTTGGCACACATTCTTCCAGTGTCCTTATGAACAACTGTGTGCCAACAGATTTTGTTAGTGGAGAATCTGATTGGAATACTACATGTAGGAAACGTGGTCTGAAGCCGTCTCCGTGCTCCTGCTTTACACTCTGGGAAGAAAAAACAAAACAATAGCTCTCAAATGTTTGTAATGTGAGGTAAAAAAAAAGACATGCAACCTTTCTCAACATTATTGTTTAAGTACTGTTTGGACAAGATGTATTTCTTCAGAAGAAACTGGTTTATTTTATTTCTACGATATCATGCAGTTAGTCTGCAGTATTTATGTTCGCACGATTTCGACATGAGGATGTACGTCTCGATAAACATAACGATTCAACACGATTCGATTTTTGCACAGATTGGATTTGACGAGTTAGATCGATTTTCTACAACAGGATTAGCACGATGTGTCAACACTCACCGAGCTCGGAGATTCACGTAGAGGGGAGATGGCGTCAACTTCGCCGAAAATCCAGAGTTGTGCTGTTTGAGGTTTAGAAAGGAGTCAGCCCGGAAGCGGTTAGCGCACACTTGCACAGTTTTTCCGATGTCTTCAGAAACATAGTCGTGGAAAATACCCTTGACCCATTAATCTCTCTCTTTGCGTGATCGCGGTAGAACATGCACAGGTCTCTGTGCGTTGCTGCAGCCCCTCACAGTGCATTTGTGCTCGAACACATTCAGAGATTAAAGCCCAAATGCTACCGTCCTTACAGACAACCTATTTTAAACTGTTTCGCACAATTGCGACCTTTAAAACATGACCATTGAAGTTGCAACGTGATACCAAACAATGGAATTTTCGTTCACACTTGAAGCACTTTCTTCTACACATGGTGGAAGTACACACTGGCTCCAGCCTGCTACTCCTTGGCTGCGTTTAATTACGCTTAATCGTTAAGGACTGAAAAACAACAAACAAAACAACTAATACTTTTAGTCAGTATTGTCTGTATGATCATATCCCCCATTTTTCTGACAAGAAATATGAGTGTGCGTTTTTATGTTTTTCAAATAACAAATGCACAATTTTTGTTTTTCACTTTTGGAGAAGGGCAAAGGGTGGGGAGGCAGTGGAATTCTGTGTTTTTAGTTGCCACACACTCATAAAAATGGATATGAACCAGAACATCTGTACACAATTTCAGTTCTTTCCACAGAGCACAGACAATGCTGGAAAGAAAAAAGATGAGCGCTACAAAACTTTCTCTCCTCAATAGACGAGGCCAATCACTGTGAAAAAAGCATGCATAGAAGAGTCTGACTGTTCTAAATGTTGTAGGTTGAAGACCCCCCCCCCCCCCCCCCCCC